>PVKB01004628.1:0-131964 GCA_004027205.1 Ctenodactylus gundi
TTCCTTCCTTCCTTCCTTCCTTCCTTTCATTGAGACAGGGTCTCCTTGCTCTACAGTCCAGGCTGGTCCTGAGCTCACTATGAAGTCCAGGCTAGACTTGAACTCACAGCAAAAGTCCTGCCTCTGCTTCCTGAGTGCTGAGGTTACCGACAGGTGTGTGCCACCACACCCAGCTTACATGGTACTGATGACTCTAACTCGGCTTTGTGCTTGCCCCAAACTGTGCTTTGTTTGGGACAAACTGACAGTTATTTTCATTGGCTAGGTAAACAAGATAAATGGAATATGTGTGTGTGTGTGTGTGTGTGTGTGTGTGTGTGTGTGTGTATGTGTGTAAACTCATGTACAATCTTACATAGACATGTGGTTATATAAAAGGTGATATAAATGATAAATGCCAATCACTATTATTTGCTCTATATGGAAGATCATATCTGTACCTGCACACATATATATGCATACACACATATATGTGTCACACCTACATTTATATCTGTATTTTGCATTAAGAAGAAAAGATTCCTTGACAGAGGATGGGGGGGGGGGCCTCTGGCCATGGGACACACATCCCTTCTGCTGCTTTGACGTCACCTGGTGCCATCCCACTCGATCCATAGTAACTTATCGAGAGGCAGATTCCATTTTCCAAGGTGGCAGAAAAAGATCCAAACTTGCTGACTACTTTGCTCTCTTTATGCAATACCCCTAAAAGACAAAATCAAAACAAGGATGTTTCCATTTTATTCAAAAGGAATGTAAGAAAACTCAATGAGAAGGCAATCAGATTCTCTCTCTTTCTTTCTCTCTCGCTCCCCCTCTTTCTATTTCTATCTCCAGTAGACAGAACCAAAGGCCTTTGCACTGAGGTGAACCCCCAGTTCCTTATCCCCCATTTAATTGTTTTCTGGGGGCATGGCTCAGTGATTTTAGGGCTTGCCTGGGAAGGACAAGGCCCTGGGTTCAATTCTCCATCACCGCATAAAAACTGGCTACGCCTGGTGGTGCACAGCTGTAATCCCAGCACTAGGGAACTGAGGCCAGCCTGGGCTACCTACAGTCAGGGCCACCCTGGACTACAGAGCAAGAGCCTGTATCAAAAAAAAAATAATAATAATCCTTTTTTTTTTTTCATTTTGAGACAGGGTCTCATTAGTTACCGAGTTGCCAAAACTGGGCTTCAATTTGCAATCCTCCAGCCTCAGCTTCCTGGAGTGCTGCGATGGCAGGAATATACCAACACTTTCAGCTGAGTTTAGTGTATTCTTATAAAAATATGCTCTTTGTATCTTACTTAGTAATCCCCCTGATATATGCCCAAGTAGGTTGAAAACTTATGCCCAGACAAAAACATGCACACAGATATTTGCAGTACCTATATTAATAGTTGCCAAAACTTGAAATCAACTGTGTTATTTTCCAGTATACTAATGGATAAGTTATGGAATACCCAGTCAATAGAATATTATTCAATATTAAAAAGAAGTAAACTATCAAAGAGTGAAAAGAAACAGTGAAAATTCTCATGCATATTACCTGTTGAAAAAAGTCAATTTGAAAAGGCTACATACTATATGGGTCCAATTGTGTGAAGTTCTAGAAAAGTTAGAAATATTCACAAAGTATAAAGGTCAGTTGTTGTTAGGAGTTAAGGTTGGAGCCGGGGATGGTTGCAGAGGCAGATGGCACAGAATTTTTAGGGCAGCTGTCCAGGTTCCCTTTTTCTTGCTGGGACACAGCACCCAATGCCCACCACTCAAGGGAAGGCAGGTTTATTTCAGCTCACAGTTTCAGAGGCCTGAGTGCATTCGTGTTTGGCTGCCAATGAAGGGTGGGCATGGCAGAAGGCCTCGCTGGAAAGAAGCTGGACATGACACCACAACAGGAAGCAGAGAGAGAGAGAGAAAGAGGGCACAACTAGGGAACAAGGTATACTCTCCCAGGTCATCTGCCCCTTCAGACCAGGCCCCACCTATTAACAGCACAGAAAAATCAATAGATTAATCCAATGATGTAATTAACTTTCACAATCCAAACAGCTTCCAAATGCATGAAGCTTTTGGAGGACATTCTAAATACAAACTATAGCAGCAAGGAAACTTCTCTGTATGATTATATTGTATATATAAATATGTGTATGTATAAATAACATAAAATAATGTTCGTAAAAATATATTTGTTTACATTGGTAGAGATAATCTAAATATGTAAAAAATGAAAATGGCCAAGAGAGTTGCGATCTATATGCATGCTACTGCAATACTAAGTTATAAAAAATCTTGTTTTTATAGATTATTTTGTGAATATGAAAATGTGCATGATGGTAAAGAAAGAAGGAAATATACTGTGAGCAATGGTTGTTACCAGAGAGGCAGGATTATAAGCAACAGTTATCTTTCTTTGTTGGTTTTGGATTTTTTTGGCTATTTTTTTTCTGTTTTGATGCTGGGGATTGAACCCGAGGCCTTGAGCATGCCAGGCAAACGCTCTGCCACTGGGCCACATCTTCAGTCCTGTTGTTCTTTTGACAAAGCATCTCACCCGTAGTCCAATTTGGCTTCAAACTCTGTTTCTCAGGCTGGCCTGAAACTCATGATCCTCCTGCTTTAGCTCGTGAGTGCTGGGATTATCACCACTCCTGGCACACTTACTATCTTCTGGAAATATTCCTTTATGTATTTATTTATTTTGGTGATACTTAATACATTCTTAAATCACCTAAAGCAAAACTAACTTTAATTTCTCTGCTAAGTTCTTGGGTACATTTACATTTGTCACCCCCTTGGTTCTCGGATTTTTGTGATGTCAGGATAGCTCACTTCTGAGCAAGATTTGGCTAACCCACTGCTGACGGGACTTCACTTGCGGCCATCTCCTTTTGCATGTATGAGAACTACATTTTGGGCAAGAATCAATTAATTTCCCAGAGGTATTGTCTGGAGATGTTTAATTGTAGTAAAGGGTGTCTCTTGTGGTGCTTAATTGACACCCCCTGTACCTCTCATCTCCAAACAGGTTATGACTTTCATGATTTTTCTCTTGTCTTTGGAACTTAAGGAACTTAGTGCTCCAGAGAAGTGGTAGGGCACAGGAAGAAAATTCCACAGTTTGTGGTAAACATCAGAGGGCAGGAGCACTTCAGCTGGAATTGATCGATGAGGTCCTAAGCTCTGGAGACTGTATGTGGTAGAGGCGCACACAGGAAAATTAAGGACAGAATGCACATTATAAACCTAATGTTGCTGAATAAAGTTAGCTGGCCTGGGAGACAATTGGATCAAGAGCTGGTGGCTCAGAGGTGGCAGAACCTACTATATATGGGTTGTTTGTAAAACGCACATACACATTACACTAGGGAAAATGTTTATATGCAGAATGACAAAATATCTCCAATACTGAGGTAGAGAAGAAGAGATTGGTAAAATAGAAATAAGAATTGTTGTAATTTTAACATTGTATTTTTAAGAAAACTGCAGCTGTTGGGCACAAAGTTACCCAGGAAAGTTACCCCAAAATTTCCAAGAGGGCTTTTTTTTTATTGGAGGTTGAACCCAGACCCATGGTACTGAACTACATCTTCAGCCCATTTCTAGTATTTTTTAAGACAGGGTTTTATTAAGGCTGAGCTGAAACACACAATCCTCCTGCCTGTGCCACCACAGCTGGCCCTAAATAGTCTTAAAAGATATATTAAGCCTGCACCTAGCTGCCTTTCATTTGTAGGTTGTAACTTGTAAATTGTAATTTTGTAAATTATAAATTTCAATTACAAATTACAATTATATACCCAAATGAGTTGTAAACTAATCTGTAAATTGTAATATACCCAAATGAGCCGTAAATTGTAATTTGTACATTGTAACTTTGTAAACTGTAAATTTCATTTGCAAATTGTAATTTTCTTCCAATATCACAGATTCACCCATTCTACAGACCTCCACCCTCAGGATAACCACACTATTAATTGGGCCCCAGGTCTGTAACCTTCAAGCACACTCCAGTGGTTTTCACCCTCACATAGCCCACTGCCAGGTGACCCGACGGACACTAGGAACGCATGTCTTGGGTCTTCCATATTGAGAGCGCTCCTAGGGATGCACAAACACTGCCCACCTCTGGGCATAACGCACCTCTGCTACGAGATGACGGCCTATTTTCTGTGGGTATAGTTCTTTACCTAACAAGTCAGCTTGTGCCTCTCACCGGGGCAGCCTGCAGTGATTTCCTGTGGTGAACGTGGGTGACCGTGTGCTCAGGTGGGAATGAGTGGAGGTCTGCATCTTGCCTTTGGGGGCACGTGCTATATGGAAGGGAGGGTCGTGCATTTCCGCCAGGGGAGGGGTCGGAACACGGCCCTATCTATCCACCTGCGCTGTCGTGAGAACACGTACGTTGCTGCTCACTTGCGTTAAGACTTCGCTCATCAGTCGCTTCCTCCTCCTCTTCTCGCTCCTCCTTCTCTCCTTTTGAGTAACAATTCTCTTCTTCATCGTGGTTTCCCAGGATTTCCTTTGGGTCCTTTAGGTGAATTATAAAAGTGTGCTTGTCCTTTTTCACTTTGACTTTGATAAACGTGGATCCTGTGGGAGGAGCGGGCTGATGAGGACACGAGATGATGCCGCCTGTTCTGGGGTCACACAGCGCAACACAACTCAGCCCAGTAGATGCAAGCACCTGAGGTTGTCAGTATTTCTACAGGACGCCTGCAGGAGGCTAACCAAGGAGAGATTGCAGGCGGTCTAGTCACATCTCAAACCAAGTACAGGACAGAAAATAAGCCTGCTGAGGCAAGGCATGCCTGTCATCAACTTTATGCATCGTCATATGAGGTAATTAAGGTGACAGGCTCCTGCAACTTATAAAAAATAAGTAGCTTTGCTCCTGGCTACTATTATTATAGCACGTACTTTTCCAACAACCCATTCTCTATTTTAGTGCTCTCTGATTCAATTTTCTCCAACTGTTTTCCTCAGCCACATCCTAAAACTGATAAAATCAGAATGAAAGTACTCTATTACTCTGAACCATATGAACATCATAGACATTTCATGCACACGCAGAAGTTACATGTTCAGTAGTGGCATCTCCAAGCCCTGCGCTCCGTAGCCCAAAGCAAGGCATGCGCAAAGCTCACAGCATTTGCTGGGTTTCTGAGAAAACAATATTTGCTGTAATTAATACTGCTTAGCGCAGTTGCTAATAGACTATTTTCCGTCATACAGAAATATTTAAATAGTTTACTAACTGTGACAGTCCTCTCAGCACATGCAAACGTGGCTCTGGGCTTAGGCCTTGCGGAGGCGATTAAAATACAAGAACACGAAGTTCTGAAAACGCTGAACTGTGGCGTGCGCGTGAACGGCGGTGGGCACAGGGACGCGTTCTCTTCCCAGACGCGGGAGGATCGGGCCTCCTGTCGTCTGAGATGCACCTGTATCTTTCAAGGCCTTAATCAGCTGCCTTCCAAATGTACCTTTTTCAAACGCTGTCTTTTCCACTTCGATCTGCCCTCCGTCAGAAGGATAGAGGTAACAATTCACCCCTGAGATCTGGGTAGGGACATCTCCCATGTTGTATCCTCGAAACTAGAGGAGAAAACACACCATTATTGTGGAACCGTGATTGACGTATCAGCGGTTAAAGCGCTTGCCCAGCAAGTGCTACATCAACTGCTAAGTACTCAAGTTCGATTCCCCAGCACCACACAAGCCGGGTGTGGTGATGCACGCCTGTAATTCCAGCACTTGGGAGGCTGAGGCAGGAGGATTGCCAGGGGTCCGAGGCCAGCCTGGGCTTCAAAGTGAGTTCAGGACCAGCCTGGACCACAGAGCGAGACTCTGTTTCAATAAATAAATAAATAAATAAAAGAAGAAGAAGGTGGAATACAGGTTTGAGCGGATATGAAAGAAATCTTGTTTCCCCGAAGAGTTAGAAATAATCCAAAGAGACTTAGTTTTGCCTTTACCGGGTAAACTCTCTCGGGCTCTTGCTGTGCGTGGGCCTCCTCCGCTGCTTCTGGGGACCTGCTTTGCTCCTCTTTAGGCCTCTCCTTCAAGGAGGGCTTTTCCCTCAGGAGCCTGCTGTCCTCTCGACCCGCTTGGGCGCGGCCTCTCTTTTTACTGGAGTCTTTACTCTTCTTCTCTGCTTTCTTTTCTTCCCTCAAGCGTTCCTCTTCTGCCGCTCGTGCCTGTTCTTCTTTCCAGGCCTACAGACACATTTTGGCAAAAATTTGGAAGAAATTTAAATATGGGTTTCATGTAGATCCATTTTGAGAAATGTTTAATATGCCTTTTGTAAGCGATATCTCTGGCAAGTCAAAAGACCAAGCTAGAAACCTTTGAACTATCCCTGATTCCCTCGTCTAAATTCTACTGCTAAATCCTTGTCAACTCTCAGAGGTCTCTCCTCAGCTTAGCTCTGTCGTTCGGCCTCAGTTGAAATTTTCTTAGTGCAGGCTTCTGCTATCTTTAGCCTGGACCACTGTAGCAGGCTTATCTTCTCTTTCTCCTCACAAGAACAAGCCTTAGTGTAGGTCCCAAACAGGGCCCTTGGTGTGCCAGTAATGTGGTAGACTAGATGTTCAGAGACTTTTCTTTCACAAAATATTCCAAAAGAGACAGATCAAGTGTTATCTTTTTTAAATCATTGCAACCGTATCAGCAGATAAGGGTCTTTTCCAGTGAGGTAGGTGAGCACGGAAGACCAGGTGTGTCTCATCTCCTCAGGAATCACACGGACTAGAGACAAAACCCGGGACACCGGCCACAGGCCCTGAACAAAGCTGGACAAACTGGGAAAACAATCTTCCTCCACAGCTTCCAGCTTCCTTGGTTCCAGGGCTAAGCAGTGGGGTGGGAAGTGGGGGGGTCTCCTTGAGGACTCCTAGCCTCAAGTCTGTCTTCATACAGGCTTCGGGTTAAAATGCTTATTTCCTTAAATCAGTTAATTAATTAATTAATTAAAGTGAGGGTTTTGCTGAAAAGTCCAGGCTGTTTCTGAACTGACTACATAGCGTAGGCTATCCTCAAACACGCAGCAATCCTCCTGCCTCAGCCTCCCCAGTGCTGGGATTATAGGTATAAAGCCCACACCTGGCTTATGTGGTACTGGGGCTTTGAATCCAAGGCCTTGTGCTGGCTTGGCAAGCATTCTAATTTCTGAGCTATACCCCTATCCACACCTAAAATTTTATTTTAAAAAATGTTATGAGTCGATATGAGCTCAAAAATTAGAGTTACAAAATACGATGAAAAAAGCCACTTGGAGAAAGAATCTAAAGAAACCAACAGTGAAATGAGGCGTGAGGTGCGAAGACTACAGATCCCCGTTATGTAATAAGAGAACATAAAATGATAATGTATTTTAAGGTTTAACAGCATGTTTCATTTTTTAATAATATAAAATACTTATTAAAAGTAGAAGCTAAAAGCAAAGTAGTACAGGAAGGATGAGGTGAATGTGACGATCTTCATGGAAACGGAATAGGACGTCTGAAAAGTCAGTGTATGAGGAGGATAATGGCCATGCTCCCAGAGTTAACGAAAGACATCAACCTCCACGCTCAGGAAAGTCAGGGCGAGATCAGTAGCAGGAAGCGGCAGTGGTGAGCTGAACCTGGCTCAAACTGCCCTATAGCTATTATATTATAACTAGCACGAAGAGTTGTGGCAGTATTTTTCTGGTATTTAAAAGCTACTACTTGACTCAGCCCAGAATTTGCTCGTATCATCGGCAAATGAGTGAAACATGCTCCTCTTTGTTATTTCACTTTTGTCTCATTAATGTCAATAAAATATTAGTCAACATTCATATCGGCGTTACACTCATTTGTCAATTGTAAATTGTAGCTTAATCAAGAATACAAGAATTTAACAGAAAACAGTGAAAGCATTGCCTGTCACATGCCTTCACTCCTCAGAAAGCTGAGGCAGGAAGGTTGCAAGTTTGATTCCCGACTAGGCTTCCTAGCGATATTTTGTCTCAAAACAACAATAAAAATCTGGGAAAGCGTTCTGTAGGGAATCATTCACTATATATAATTTATAATGACAAGTCATGCATCAGTTTATAAATTGTATGCTATACACATGTATGGCAGAAACATCTAAAATAAAATTATATATTGATGTATAAACGCACTCTTGTTTAAAGTGCTAAACATTTACTATCCTAGTAGTAACTTTTTAAAGCAGATTGAAGAGATGAAATGTCTATAAAAGAATGTCAAATTAGATCGATAATTTATTAATAACCACAAAGTCAACAAAGAAAATCGTAAGAATTACTTAGAGTGCTAACATGAATTTAAAAGCCAGCCAAGAATTTCATACATAAAAACTGTTTACCGTATCGCAGCAAAATATAGTCATTTTTAGATACATAAAAATGAGTATCATGGAAGTTCTCACGTGTTCCTTTCACTTTCACTTCATTTCGCCCAAACTCTCCTTTCCAAAATAATCTGGAATTTGTGGTTAATAAGTGCCACTTGGTTTTCTTTGGATTACCTTGAGAGAGCCTTCTAAAATGAAAGAAATCTTTTCCTTCTCTTTTTCTTTTTCTTGAACTGTTATCTCTGTTTTGCTGGGGCCTTTGTTACCTACGATCAGAGAATAAGAAACTTTTTAGCACTCCCTTAAATAATGCATGTAGAGCAACCAAATCTTGGGGAGGGGGTGGGATGCCAGAGGCTGTCAAATTTGACTCCCCATTCATCTCTAAATTTTTTCTCAGCACTTCAGGAGGGGCCTTCTGAAGGGCAGTGACTGTGGCTGGGGTTACTGCCATCTCTGGAGACAGTGTATTTATTCCTTTCTCATTCTGGTGACATGAATTTCTCTCTCTGAAGCTCTTACTTCATCAGTCTTTAACACTTTGAGACCACATAGGCATACCTAATTTTTTCTTCCATATCAAAGCCCTCCTCTTGCCACTGCAGTCACTCTGTTTTAAAAGTTTGTTCCTTTTCGGACTTGCCCGCCAGGTACGCTTCTGTCCCAAGGTGAACATTTACTGGGTTTCCAGTGGGAGCTAAATCTTAAGGTTTAGGTTTGTTCTGTAGCATTACAAAGAAAAAGCAATTGATTTATCAAATCCAAGTGTGAGCAGGTAGCCTCACCCTTGCAGGTACTGAGCACTCTCTCTTGCTGCGCCTTCTTTAAAGAGAAGCTGAACTATCCATTACACAATCCTTTTGTAGTAGGAATATGGTAAGTGATTCATTATAACTTTGGCTTAAGCTTCACTTTAGAATTAGGGTCTATACGAACTTCTTTGGTAATTAAAAGAGGTTGCAAAAATTTTGTAAATTATGTAGCTTCTTCACGAGGAATAACTTCTTCAACTTTGGCTATCAAAAATAATATAGTTAACAGAGAGAGTCCACGTCTTTTGCACAAACTTAATGAAAAATCTTTCCTGTTCATATTATTTTACTGTTTTGCTTCTTTTATTTACGAAAGAGCCCTCTTACAAATGTGTTTTACTTTCTTTGAAATTCTCTTCCTTCATCCCTCTTCAGGTTGAGTCTGAAAGCCTGGGGAACGGCTAGAGGAATAGCACCATGTTTAGAGCGCTTGCCTAGCAAGCACAAGGCACTGAGTTCAATTCCTCAGTACTGCATGACAGCGCTTGCCTGTGATCCTGGTTCTTGGGAGGCTGAGGCAAGAGGATCGATGTGAGTGTGGAGGCAGCATGGGCTCCACAGTGAGTTTAGGACCAGCCTGGAGTACTGAGAGAGACCCCGTCTCAAAAACAGAGAAACGGACAAACAAACAGCCAAAAAAAAAAAAAAACCATCTAAGATATGCATCGCTCCAAGATCCTGTCAAGCCTCTGCCACGGGCCTCCAAGATGTCCCCTTATCTCCAGATTCTGACTACCAGACAGTCTTGGTATTTCTGTCTGTTGTTCTCAGGAGAGAGTTTGGATTTAAACTCACTGATTGATAGAATCCACTATGAATTAGCCTCACCAACCCTTCCAATGGAGACATTTGATATCTCCCAAACACAGACATTCAATCTTTTCAACAGAAAAGATTTTCCAGAATTCACAGGTCTGGGTCAGTGGAAAAATATGTGCTTCATCATCCCACTCAGATATAGTCTCATCCAATTTAGAATCCAACTGTTCTATTTATAGGTTTTTTTGGGGGGTGGGGGCGGGGACAGAATCTTCTCCTGCAGTCCAGGCTGGTCCTGAACTCACTATGTAGCCCAGGCTGGCCTCAAACTCACAGTTATCCTCCTGTCTCAGCCTCCCAAAATCTGGGATTACAGGAATGCACCACCAGTCCCAGTTTATATGGTATTAGGGAAGCAAATTCAGGGTCTCGAACTTGCTGGGTAAGCACTCTAGCCGCTACGCTATTCCTCCAGCCCCCAAGTGTTCTATTTATTAAAGAAAGGAAAGAGTTCCAAGAATTTTGTGGGCAATTCCTGTTAATCTTGAAATATCTAGCTTGGATTAAATAGGAAAGCTGTGAGACTGCCTTTGGACTTTATTCTAGGTCTAAACTGACCTGGCTACTTGCTTTAAGCTTTCCGAAGGATTTTTTTTTTTATGAGAACAATAATTTTTGGCATCAGCAGAAGATTTCAGTTCTACCTCACCCTTGGTCCTCGTGATTTCCTCAGCTATTTTAGATTCCTGATATATAGCTTCCTCTTTTATTGTCCAATCTTGAATGGATTCGGCAACAAGTTCCAAATAATTCCTAAATAAAACAAGAACAGACAGTAAAAGAATTAATGTTAATAAGCTCTTAAATTCTGACAGTGTGAACACAATTTTCAAAGTGAGCTAATTCTAAGTGGACAAGTGAAAATTTTAGTAGACTTGGGCAACCTGAGGTTCATTTTATAAATTGGTCAGATACAATTTCTAGTGAGCATACAATGAAATTCCCAGGTTCATTCACAGACATGCAAATATATGATGTCTTCCCATTCAAGTGAGGAGTTTGGTTACCAAACCAGTGACAATTCAGAGAAATAAGAACTCTTAACACTGTATGTTGGAAAATAAAAGGACAAGGATCTTTTTTAGGGCATCTGTATAACACATTTTAAGTTCTTTAATTGACCATCAGCTGACCGACTCATCGAATTAGCTGAAACACTCCAGTCCTGCTCTGAATCTCCTCTGGCCTTGGGATTACCCAGACCACAAATACTACTCCAAACCACTCACACATTCATGTTCCACAAGCAAGATGTTGTGTACCAAGAGCCAGGGGCCTCTGCTCCCAAATCCATCTACACTATTTGCATTGTTAATTTAGTTGTTTTCAAATTAAGTGCTACATACATCTACATGAATATTCAAGAAGTTGTTTCTGAAGAAATGAGCTGACAATAAAGGATTGACAATAAAGATTATTGCCAAGTGATATGAAAGTAAAGTCTAAAGTTTCAAAAAAAATAGGAACAGATGGGCTATATACTCAAATTGCTCCATAGTTTTATCGATCACTTTTAAAGAAGTAAACTGAAAATCTTATTAATAGGTTACGGGTTATTGTTATTGGGCATCTCCATTTAGGAGGTAATAGACGACAGTAACTGAACACGTCCCAGAATTCCTATCCGTTTCTCATTCACTTAACCGCTCTTTCGGAGAGACTTACTCTTTTTCTTGGCCTCATAGCTGTTGTCTTCATAACCACTGTTCAGAATTCTCTTAGGTATCTTACGCAATGCTGGCTCAGTAGTCACACATTTCTTTAGTTTATCCTTACCATGAAAGTCTTTATTTCTCCTTTGGTTTTGAATAAAAGTCTTGTAGAAAATAGCAATCTAGATTGGTAGTTATTTTATTTATTTCAGTGTTTCAGGGCTGGAAACTTTGTTCCAAGCCTTCTTGGTCTTTGAAAAAATTTTTTTTTTTTTGAGAAATCTGCTGTTAGTAAGGTGGAACTGGTTGTCTAAGTGATTTAGTGTTTCTCTTCAACAGCTCTTGCTATTTTTTCTTTGTCCTGAGTTTTTGGCATTGGGACTATGATGCGTTTTGGGATGTTTCTCTTCTGGTCATGTCTACTGGGGGGTTATACTTGCTTCCTTTATTTGGACATCCAACACAATCCACAGATTTGGAAAATTTTTGTAACAATTTCAACAAATAGATTTTTGTTTTTTGCCATTAGTTTGTATTTGTCATCCTCCTCAAAGCTAACGATTCTCTAGTTTGTTCCTTGAGTATTGTCTAGGAGCCCTTGGACAATCAACATTATTTCTTGTTTTTCTTCCTTACTAGTAACTGAATGTTCTAATAAATCTGCCCATGTATCCAAGTCCTGATGGTCTTTCATCTGATTTATTTTGCCCATTGCCAACTCTTTCAACTGAGTTTTTGATTTGACTTAATGAGATTCTCATTCAATGGCTTCTGCTTGGTTCTTTTTAAAGACGTCTATCTGTTCACTGAAGTGATCTTTCCTGCCCTGATTGGGCACATCTTCTATGACCTTATTGATCATTTTAACTACTGGTTTAAAAAAGTTTATAAAATTTTACCCCCTTCATTATCTGTGGGGTTGGTTTTTGGGAAGTTACTGCATCACAGCTTTAGAAACATCTTGTTGCTTTGTTTTCTTGTGATTTTTTATGTTAAGGTTTTTGCAGATCAGCTGGGATAGAAGGCTCTATTGCTACTGTGGAGATGTCTGGTTTAGTAAGTGGCTTCTACCCTGTGATGTGCCTAAGGTGTGGCTAAGTGCGGAAGCACCCCCTCAGTCTTGTGAGGGCCAAACCTAGTGCTATACTGAGAAGGAAAAAAAAAAAGCTATCAGTATGTCAGCACTCAATAAACCAATCACAAATCAACATATAATTTAAAATTTGTTAAAATGTTGTTGACTTTGTCACTAACGTAGGAAGATAAATAAACAATGATAATATAGGCTAAACCATGGAAAGAGAGGAGAAAAAAGTTAAGAAAAAAGAAGTAAAAATAGCTTTTTGCTTTTGTTTCTAGTGGTACTGAGGATGGAACTCAGGGACTTCACACTGAGATACATTCCCGCCCACCTTTTTTATTTTTTATAATGAGACAGGCTGTCACTAAGTCACTACAAATCCCAGATTGGGCTGAAACTTACTGTCGTGTTGCTCCAGTCCTCAGAGTGTTAGCATTATAGGGATTCCCTATCATGTCCAACAGAAAAAAATTTTAATAATAACATTTATGTATCAGGAATGAAAGGCAGGTATGAGGATTAACTGAGCAGAAGAACAAAAGGAGAAACAAGGAAGGAAATATAAATGGGAAATAAGAGATTAAATTCAATTGATAAAATGGAAACACAACAATTTAAAGACCCAAGTGAAAATTGGTTATGGCTTGGAACTGGAAGGTGACTCAACTATGGGGTTAATGCATCGATTCCCTGTGCTGTTCAGAGGCGGCCTTGTTCTGAGGGGCAGATCACCGGGGCTTGACCCGGAAGAGTATATGCTAAATCTGCCGTCTCCCCTCATGCTGCTTCCTGCCCACCATAGGATGAGCATGTTTCCTCCAGGGAGGCCCCACCATGCCCCTCCACCACTGCCAGCCAGGAGTGGACTAAGTCTTCTTGAAACTGGGAACTGAGATAAGCCTTTCTTCCCTTAAGTTGATATTGTGTTCTGGCAATGAAGAAGTAACTAAGACATACTCCTTGGTGGGAACAAAGCTGACAAGACAAGGAAAGACAGTAGAGGAGCAAAAGCCGTAACCAGCACCGAGAAGCTCCTACAGAGGGATACATACCCCACACGTAACATAGAAAAGAAAGGGAAAACGAGTTTTAAGGATAATACTTTTATTTAAGAAGAGGGAAAAAAGGAGGAAAGGAAACATCTAGAGAGAAAGTATAACAACAACAAAATAGGTTGGTACTTGAATCATTTTTTTCTTTTTTCCCACCATTTTTAAAATATACATATGCAATACATAGTTTTCATAATGAACTCGAATATCTTATGCACACATATATTACATCAACTTTATAATCCCTTTTCATTTTTGGCCCTCCCACATCCTCCCCACCCCTCTAAGTCCCACTATTACACCATGTGGTTTTATAGAATGCCTATATTCTGGGTTTCCCAAATCAGAGAAACCATACAATACTTAGTTTATTCGTTTGGGTTCTTTCAAAAGGCAAAATTTACAGAAATTATAACAGAAAAGGATCTATTCAGAGTCTAAGTGAATACAATGTAATTCAGTAACATTCCCACGAGAGTTCCTGAGGTCAAGAATGATGTTTGTCTCTTTTAGTGTGGCATCGACTCAGTACTTAGCGTGGTGCACGGTAGATATTCAAACCAGTGAGTTGAATTAAATCTATGGCACTACACATGTGTCTGCACTGATTTGAACAACTTAGTTTAGATAAAAAATAATCAAAACCCAGGTACCTAGTAGCTGGCAATCTGAAGACAATTACATGATTAACTAAGCTTTCTCCATTGGTTACCTGAATCCAACATTAGAATGAAGAGCAACCTTCCAGTGCTCACAGTGAAAACGTTGCCTGTTCATCGGGTTATGGAAAACTAGAAGGAAAGCACCGTCGTGGGCGTGGTAGTAAGAGTCTACACAGCGGCATTCCTCGTAGGCTTTCTGAAGAACCTGCAAGTCAAAGTAATTCCAGTGTCGGTCTCTCTGTTCTCTTTTTTCCCCCTCAAAGGAAAGGAGTATCTCTGTCCCCTTCGTTATTTCCTTAATTTTTACACAGTTGCTCAAGTTTGGATTCCCAGAAAATCCTTTCAAAACTGCTAGAAAGTGGGGACATAAAAGCATACGTATTTTGTGGAACATTTTGGCAACTATTGTAGGAAGTCTGAAGGAGGCTCCGGGCACGTGGGCATTTGCTAAGGGTTGGTAAATAACTCATCAACAGTTGATCACCTTTCCTTCCCCTTCTCGTGGATTCGCTTCCTGTGGCATCAGTAAAAACCCCAGGTGAATAGATGCAACGGAATAACTTGTGTCTCCCCACCTCAAATGTCCGTGGTGGAGCTCTAGTCCCCAGTGCTGTGGTATTCAGAGGTGAAGTTTGGGGAGCTGATTAGGGTTGGATGATGTCAGGAGGCTAGAATGGGGTGACAGGATCAGTGCTCTTGTAAGAAGAGGCACTCGAGGGCTGATTTCTGTCTCTTCGTTGGACTTTGCCTCTCTCCTTCCTCTCTAATTCCTCCATCTCCGTTTGGTCTTCACTGTAACCCAGTAATCCACTCAGTCTGTGGTGTTCTGTACGGCGGCCCGAGAAGAGCAACTCGATAGCTAACATTATGTTTTTGATTTCAGAATATTAGGTCTTTCGTTTTTCAGCACGAACTAGGATTCGTCCAAGAACACAGAGTTTGGAAATTCCGGTGACGGGGCTCTTACAAACCGATGAGCTCTGCGTGTGATCTTTCCACACACCACAGATCATTACTGTTCACCGCGCCGTGGGAGGGACGTGGTCTCCCTGTCGCCGGGTGTCGCTGACTGCCTTCTAACACCGGCCCTTCCGTGAGTGGAACAGCCGAACACGCAGGCACTGTCGGTCACTGGCAGGGCACAAGGGGAGCTGCCTGTCCTGTTCCTTCTCGATGCCAACCAAATAAGGGAGACGAGCTAGACGGCTGTGGGATTTCGTTTTTATTTCCAATACCAATCTAATACCAGTTTTTCTTTTTCTACGGTTTGGAAGGTGTGAAAGCGTAGAATTGCAAAGTATGCTAGGAAAGGGCTATTTATTTTTGGTTTCATTTCCACACTCACCTGCCCCGATTTGGCGTCCTACATGCACCTTCAGGAAGCGGCACTTGAACTTTCTCATCTGTCCCTGAGCGCCAATGTGTACAAAAAGCAACGTGCGGTAAGTGTCTTTGCCATCAAACAAATCGCTTTGTAGGGTACCGTCCATTACTAACTGACTTTTAGTTCCCCTGTTTTGTTTTATTTTTGGTAGTATTAGCACATTGTGGTTTGGGTCTGGAGTGTCTCCCAAAAGCCTCATACATTTATTGGATGTGAAGGATTACCTGTGGAGCCAGGCACTGCTAGGAGATGGCACCTGGCCTGGAGGGGTGGCTTAAGGGCACGTGGTGGGTTGTAGGTGTGTAGCGGAACACAGGCACGTGGCTGATTATAGATTCGAGGCATGTGCATTGGATTACATGCACGTGATGGGGGCTTAAACCTGGAAGGGGCGGGACAATGAGGCTGGACCCAGAAGGGGCGGATCATGGGAACGGGACCTGACAGGACGTGTGCTGCCTCCTGCCTTCCTTCTGGGACTTGATGTGCCACGCCTTCCTGTCTGCAATGTCGTGAGGAGCCGCCTCCGCCTCTGCCGCGTGCTTCCACTGCTGCTGGTCGCTCCTGAGTGGACTGGGACCTTCTGAAACTGCCAGCGTTTAAAATATACTTTTCCTCCCCTAAATTTGTGAATGTCGGGTATTGAGTCACAGCAACGAACAAGTAACTAAGACACTGAGGACTGAACCCAGGCTTTGGCACAGAACTGTATCTCCAGCCCTTCTGTAATATTTTATTTTGAGACAGGACAATTCACAAAATTGCCCAGGCTGGGCTTGAACTTGTGACCTTCTTGCCTCAGGCTCCCAGAGGCTGGTATTACAGGCCTGTGCCAACATGTCTGGCTCTAAAGACTGCTTTTGAAAGTCAAGTTCCTCTAAGACTACACACCTAGAAAAGAAATAATGTTTTTATTTATGATGAAAACATAAATAAATTTACGTTTTTATGTATATAAATTTACCATTCCTTTAGTTCGATAATAAGACCTCAATAATCACTACTTTTGGACTAGGACATATAGCACTAAGTTTTATTTTTCTCTTCTTTCTTGTTCTTATCTTTTTCCTCCTTCCCCACCTCCTCCTCCCCCCACCTCCTTCCTCCTCCTCCTCTTCTTTATCTTTTTCAGACAGTCTTGCTCTGTGAATCCAGGCTGATCCTGACCTCACTGTGTAGCCCAGCTGACCTCCTGCCTCAGCCTCCTGACCGCTGGTCTAACAGACACGCACCCCCCACCCGCCACCCCCCACCCCACCAGCGAATCTTCATGCTGCACTGGGGAACTGAACGCGGGGCCTTGCAAATGCTGGGCAAGTGCTTCAAGCACTGACCTGTGTCCTGAGCCCAGGAATAGGCTTTTCAGAGCAACAGCTACTTTAGTCAGCATCTGAGAAGTGTTCACTTTGTATTCTATCCTTTTTATTACTTAGTGTTTGTCCTTTACTGTGGATTAATATCGTTGTCTCGTTAATTAGCTAATTATTCATGGAGAATGTGTACCTATTACGTGCCGGAGAAACAAAAATGAACAGGATAGACCAAGCTTACCCCTGATTTGATTAAGATTTTTAGAGAGCATTCTGCAGTTCAGATGTAATTAATGGGCTTTATAATGATGGCCAAGAATCACAACTAAAACTAAATGAAATCTACTTGCTATTTAAAGATCACAAGGTTAAATAACAAAAGCACACAAAACTCTAATTAAGACAAAATCAAGAATTCGTGGTTTTGCATGAAATCCGAAATAGACAAAAAGAATCAGTTCTAGACTTGCCTGGTGTTTTGCATAGTGCGTAATGGCACGAGTTTTGGAACGATTTCTGGAGTTTATATCTTGCTTCTCACTAAGTGGCACTGAGACCTTGGGCAGCAGTCACTCTTTGTCAAGGCCTTTGGTTCCTGCTAAAACAGCAGCAGGGCTGCTGTGAGGAGTAAACAAGTGAATCGCACGTCAGCCGCTGCCTGGCACACGGGAAGTGCCCCAGAGATGCTGGCTGCTGCAGCTGCTGTTGGCCTCCCAACCTAAGCAGAAACTCTGTGAAGTGCAGTGAAAACTCGACAGATCGCACAGGCCCCACGTAAACCTAGGGCTCCTTCCCAGCAAGGCCTTACTTTTATTTTTCCTGAAAATATGTGCATCAGACTTGCATGGTTTCCCCTAAAAGATTTCATAAGAATATTCTTGTCTGAAGAGCATTCTAATGGAGATTTCCTGGGTATGCATAGCTCAGCCTGGGAAGAGATTCCTTCTGTGACTGAAGTAATGGGAATGCTGATTGGAACTGGAGCTGAGAGGGTGACCTATGAGTGACCTGTTCTAAATCACAGCCCGACTCTCCAGACCCACCCAGCTGCCTCCTGGAGAACCACAGCCCATAAATACCTGGCGCAGTACTTGCGGCTTGAAATGTTCAGTGTAACTCCAGTCCATTAGACTGCGCTGCTGTGTGTTCTTTATGTCCTCCAAATCTGCTTCCACCATCATCTTCTTGGGTTTCTAAAAACCATAGGAACACGGCTTCAGCTCTAATTTGTTTCAGCCCAAATGGAGTCCTCTCGGTCTCTGACGACGAACCAGCATGCGCTACATCTAATTGGGGAAATCTGCATATGTATAAATCCATATGGCAGCATTTTAGGAGAGCAGCTGCCAGGAAGAGTATGCCTTTGACTTTTTTTTCCCTCTTTATGGGCAACATAATCTAAATATTTTTATTGTTAGGTTATACTCTTCTGAGTCCTGTTAGCAATTACAGGCAGGTTTTCTGAACTCACTTGAAGACAACGTTAGTTCTGCGCCGCTGTATGGTCAGCAGGTGTTTGTGAGGTTGCCAAGCCGCACTGTCTAGAGAGGAGCAAGGAACCGGGGAGTTTTGCTTAGGCAGGCTCCTCACGTTAACCCCTTTCTTTCCAGCTGCAGCGTAGCATAGGGAGGTCTGAGTGAGTCCTGCTCTCTAACGGGGGTGTTTTCCTTTTAAGCATCTCTCCGTCTCCCTCTTGCTCTGTCTTTTGAGTGCTTCTCAATCTGGGTCACGGTTTTCTCAGATCATTTTACTTGTCATCTACACTTTCAGAAATATAATTCCTTACCTTTTCAAGAGACTCAGCCTCTGTAACGGCTTCATCTTTGATCTCATTGTTCGTGGCCGGATCTGTAAATCAAAGAAACCAACATCCAGTTGCGTCCAGCCTTTGTTCTCGTCTTTGGTCAGGGCTGGGTCTTTTTATTACCCTTGAGATCTATGTATCTGTGCTGAAAGAGTAATTCCTGAAAGGCATGTTTCGTGCCTCCAAGGAAAGGTGTTTGTGTCAATAATTCTAAATCCATGCCTACTTAGAAAAGTTACAGCGAAGTCTTTGAAAAGAACCCAGCTTCTTATCTGGTATGCACTAAATCACATCGAGTGGTTGCTCTCAGCTACCTATGCCTTCTACCAAGGTTTCTTTTTCTTTTACAAACTAAAAATATTTACTAATTAAACTACATCAACTGTGCAGTCCTCACGCCCCATCTCGTGCTGGGCACGATTACAAAGCATTTTTCTATAGGTCTGGCCTGGTGGGTGACGGACTGGGACAGGGCAAGACCGGACGGGAAGACCCGCCGATGAATACACCACCGAGGAGAAGCGCTGCATGGCTCTTTTTCCGCCCACTGATCATTTGCTAATTGAAAAGCTATTTAATGAGCATCTGAAGATTTACAGGTAGGTGGGTGCTGAATGAATGGGTAGCTGGACTGCACCCGCAGAATGGCACACATTAGCCCTCCTTGTGACCGAGGAATATACTTAAATAATGAGTGGCATCGTTGTATCCCAGGCTGTGGTGCGAATGGCCTTTCGAATGTGTACTGTAAAGGGACAGATTTGTGCTGTCGATTTCTGCATCACTGGAAGAAAAAAAGGGTTTCAGTATGCATATATTTAACATAGATAACCAGACAATTTTATTGTGGATGTCTCAGAACTTGGACTTTGCACTTGTGATTTTGAATTTCAAGTAAAGAAAAGAAAAATGTATATGCTGTAGATGTTTCCAAATGTGACCCAAAATGTGGAGTATGTGTGGGGAGGTGGATCTTATGGGAACATCCTTTGGTGCCGCTGAAGGAATTGCAAGTTATGTTCTCCAACAGGGCTGCATCTTCACCCTCCAAATGGGTCTCACTCACACTCCTTCCTCTTCCCAGGTCAGACAGGCTGGCTGGCTTATCCTGTCTTGCTCTTTCTCTAGGGTTCCCCCTCCCTCCACCTATCAGTCATGATTTGCTCTTCAATATGCACCTGCTGCGAAGCCTTGCCTTCTTCTCAAAGCATAGAACACGCATTTTACCACTTACATGGTTTTATTCTTAAAACAGCATCGACTGATGCATGATACTATTTATCTGATTGTGGTCTGACTCTGCTTTGAGGACAGACACTTCATTTTTCCTCACTGTAGTCTAAGAACCTAGCACCTTGCAGAAACTCCACTTTTTTGTCTTTTGATCAACTGATGGAAATTTATGGCACATATTTGACCTAGAAATACATGGAAAGCTGCACCGAGAGAACAAAGATGTGTATGGAAACCTATGACGAAAGCCTTCTTGGGAGTAAGCACAGGATTTAACTTTTCAGTGTGTGCCAAAAGGAACCGTATGCGAACTTCTAACGGGGGAAGTTAATTTGGCCACCAAGGACAGGCCCATGTTTTTCTTTTCTTTTGGGTACTTTCACGACTATTTCCATCTAGATGTGGGCTGGCAAAGGTGATGGCACAGATGTTCCACTGTGACTTAGAGGAAACCTATAAAGCCAATTCAGGTCAGTGTTTATATAAACGTGTCCATTCAAGAGAAAACTCAGGCCGACTATAACTCTAAATTAGACCATGGTATCCCCCGTGTCCTTGAAGCAATTGATATGAAATCTGTGCAATAAAAATTATTCTACTCTCTGGTCTGCCAGATTTCTGAGAGATCTGATACTCCCTCCTGTGTCTAAGGATCCAGCAGAATATGTCTCCAGTTTAGAAAATATGTTCTGAGAAATTGTGAATCGGTTATTTTGTCAGAGGAAAGAATATTCTAATACTACTCTGAACTCTTTATTTAATAGTAGACTAAAACTCATTTTTTTCTTTCTGTCTGATTTTTGCCTTCAACAATATAATCCTTTGACAGTGTGATTCAGTAGTTTTTAACACATCTGGAAGTGGATGCTTTCTTATCCCTTTGAAAAACAGCTTTCCTAATCTGTTTTACTTTAGAGATAACAAGATCCCTCTGCAAAGCAGTTACTTTATTAAAAAAACACCCAACAAGCATAAAGGGCACATCTAAACCTATAGCCTCATGGTTATCAACTCTCAGGTTTTTCATAAACATTCACTAGGCCCTGTCAAGTTCAAAAACGGTCTCAGATGGAAACCCAGGGTTTGGTTAAGGAAAGCACAACTATTCAGCCCTTCATGTTCAGGAACAGTCACGTAAATACATCTGATTCTAGAATGATTGCGCAGGAAATACGTGATTGATTTCTGTTTTGCTTAAAGAGTGTTAAGGTGGCTGCTTTTGAAGTTAGGTTTAAAATTAAGGGAAAATATAGGATCAACAGCAATAACAACAACAAAATTCCCATACGCAGAATACAGTAGGGAAAGATCACGGACCAGCAGCTGCCCCTAACCTGACACACTGACTCCTGCCTGCCTGGGGGTAGGTGAGCAGGACACGCCAGCCAGCACGGTGCTGTCAGCGCTGGGCATTTAGGAAACTGCTTTAATCATCCAATTCCCACCAGATCCGGGATAACGATATACGTGGTGTGACCACCAGGTGGCAAGCGCTGCCTGAAGAACTCTAGGGTAGCCAAAGAAAAGCAAAGCAGAACAAAAACCTCCAAGTCTTCACATCTTTTTTGGTTTATTCTGGTTCCGTACTTACTCAAAATGAGTTTTCTGCTACATGTTTGCATTCTCACTGGGTATATTAACATCATGACAGAATAAAAATTGAGGTTAACTTATTTTGCTTTAAATTTTTTGTTAGTTTTGTGGCGAGCTAGGCTAATTTTAATTGTACTAAGGGCAGAGAAACGGAATGTGCCGGGAAGGAAGGAGCAAGGAGGGAACAGAACCAGGACGAGGACCGGCGTGAAGAAGGGACCCTGAAGATGGTGGCATCACTAGAGGCTCGCTCGGAAACTTCTGGAACTGAGGAAGCCTCGAGACACAATGGAGGAAGCCCTGTTTCGAATTTCGGTAGCCCTGGTCTCCTGACTTCCTGCTTGTACTTGGCTGAACAAGTCACTTAGCCCCTGTTAAGTTTTGGTTTCCTCATTTCTGGAATTAGATGCTTGCTCACAGGTTAGATGTTTACACAGGGTGTTGACTAATACACAAACTAGTTTGGCATAGGGCTTTGAATACAGCAGGGCAATTATTAAACCAGCGTCCCCTTATTCTCTCTCCCGCCTGCCTCACTTCTTGCTTCAAGCACAGGCAGACAGCGTTCCTCTAATTCCAGTCTGCTCGCTACTTTTGCCTCTCCCTGTGTGTCACCTCTCCACTTCATCTAGATAAACTGAAACGGTGAGATGACCTTCAGTCCGCACTGACTTTGTTTCCCAGTTTAACTTACCGATTATTTTTAAATGTTCTTTTAAAATTATGAATAAAATATATAGAAAAGTGCACGAAACACGTTTGATGTAATAGTTACAAAGCTCTATCTCAGCATCTCACGTGTTTTACTTGTGTCCTTTAACAATCTCCTCCTCGACAAGCCTTCTTATTAAGCTTCCATATTAATTCTAATGTTTTATGGATTGTTTTGGGTCTACAAATAATTGCAGCTTTGTTTTATTCTTTCTAACCTGACACGCTTGTCTCCTAAGCTTGCCTACTGAGCAGACTCTGACCTACATTCCAATATGGAACCCAAGACTTTGTGGAGGACAGCTCCTCATCTCAAAGGGAAATTGGAAAACACTTTGTCTGAATATATGGTATTTGTGGCCATAATTTTTAAAATGATCTTTATAAGATTGAAGAATTCTCCTTCTATTGTTTGTTTGCTAAGACTGTTCCCCCCACTAACTGTTATAGACATGTGCAGGTCTTTTTTTCCTGTACCTATCAAGCTGATTATGTGATTTGTTTCACTAATGTATGAATGGATATATTATATTGATTTTTTACAATACATGTATTACATATTTTCCTTCTATTCCTCTATAAATGTGACTTGTGAGGTAACGCCATTTAGCAAACTGGTAACTAATTTTCTTACATGTTTTTCAGGATTCCTGTTCATAGATGAGTTTGTTACAATTCTATGTGTTGTACTATCCATACAAGCTTTCTCATAAAGTTTTGGCATGTTCATAAAATTATTAGGAGGGGATATCCTATTTTAACTTTGTGGAATAATTGGTTTCATTAAGATTACAATTATTTCTCTTTCATGTGTTTGGTATCACTTGTCAGTAAGTGCATTTGGTCTTGATGTGTTCTATTGGGGATGTTTTTTAAGTAGATAAATCACACATCTGATCGCAAGATTTAAAAATTGACTGATTGACTGCAAGATTTCAAATTTTCTAGTTCTTCTTGACTCATTTTGTAGGCTGTACATTTTCTGTAACTTGCCAATTTATGTTACAAGTTTAGTGGAATAAAGCTGCTTATGTCCTTTTTCTATCTTTTTAATTTCTGCATGATCCAAGGAAAGTCTTTGATTTTTTTTTGTCTAGTATGGTTTTGATTTCTGAAATTACTTTACTCCTCATGTGGTTATTTGTGACTTCTCCTTGTGATTAACCTTGTATAAAGTATTTATTAATTTTATTAGTCTGTTTAAATAATCAAACTTTTCTATTTCTTGTTTCTAATTGAATCTATGTTTCTTAGTTCCCAAATTTACTGTTATTTCTATTTTTTTTCTTGGTACTTTCTTTGCAATTTCTTTTTCATCTTTCCCTAAACTGAAGTTCATGCTTAAAGAGTTAATTTTTCGTGTGCTTTAAAATACACATGCACATAAAGCAGATGCTTCCAGTGGAGTCACCTACTTCATTTGCTCCAAGGCCAGGCTTGATGCTGTCGTGATCACCTGAAATGATTCCTAACTTCTAATGTAACTTTTCCTTTTATTTATGTCACACACAAGTGTATATTTTTGGTTACTGTTGTCAACTGTGACTTGACTGTAACATGAAAGCGTAATGCCATACAGTGTTGCTTCTGTAAAAATGAGTTAAGATTTACTTGATGGCACAGTGTGTGGCAAATATTTTTTAAATGAACATGCTTATGATCTCTAGGTAGCTAGAGCATTATGTACATCTTAATAACACATGGAATAGTAGTGAGATATGATAACTAATGCCATAAAAGAAATATGATGAATGGCCTTGGGAATACTAGAGGATGTGTCTCTATATGTAAAAAGCAGGGATTCATGGAGGTGCCACTGAATCCTAATCCTGATCAAAGAGAACTCCAGGTAAAGCACAGTGTGGCCGGGATGGGACAGAGCATGAGAACGGCCTGCGTAGAAGAGGAAGGACCCGGGTGTAACTAGAGCACAGGGAGAGTGCAGGCCAGGGGAGCGTAGAGAGAGGCTGTGGAGAGCACACTTTGGTGAGATGGAGAGGCGCGCAGAGCAGGCCAAGGAGTTGGGGGCAGTTTTGCAGGTAGCAGGGAGGCCCTGGAGGTGACAAGCAGCGGAGTAAAAGAGCTGTATTTCAGGTAGATCAACCTGGCATCTAGGTGTAGGAGAGTTGAACACAAATTTAGCCTCCTACGTTTCTCTACTTGTAGCCCTCCGAATACAGCTAGATTTAAAATGCTGCACTCCAGAATAAAGGTCGTGGCCTGAGCTAAACGACAGAAGGGAAGGTGGGGAGGAGATGTTCATTAAATGTTGATTTTGTGCCAAGCTCTACACTTGGTGGTCTTTCATTATGTTGTTTCAGGCAATTAAAAAAAGTCTTAGCGTACAAACATAATACCCCTGTGAGACATTAACAATGAATGCTTTAGTGATTTTCACTGCACTAAACTTATTAAATGAAGAGTGGACTCGAAGGCATCAGGATGTTTTAAAAAACAAGAGTTGAATAAGGAAGACTTATGGAATAATAGCATCAGCAAAAAGTTTGAATAACCAATAATGTTTACAGTTTTTCAATTAAAATAGGCAGATGTTTAAATTTAAATAGTACACCCTGAGACTTCCTTCTTCCTTCCTTCCTTGCTCCCTTGCTTCCCTCTTTTTTTCCATTTTGTAAGAGTGTCTGCATACACACCTTTACTTCCCAAAGGCCGTGACCAGGGCTGAGTTTCCACGCTGCTCTCCTCAGACGGCTCTTGGTCCTCAGAGACTAAGGGATTTATAGTCCTTGAGTCGGAAGCCTTCATACCATTAGCATCATGCTGACGAGGATCTGAGCGGCCCCCACTCTTCTTCTCACCTTGCACAGGTGCTGGCCACTTTGGGTCCACATATAGAGTCTGGCCCTTGGGTCTAGTATCTAAGCCAGGGTAAAGAGAACTCGTGAGAGACAATGCCAGAACCGCTGACCGTTATAAGATGCAAACGCGCTTTGCACGGCTTCCTCGCAGGGTACCTGTGCTCTGTTTGGCCTCCTGGGTGCTCATTTTCTGGGTGTGTTGCTGTCTTATCCATTTGGCAAATCTGGCAGGGTTGTCCCACGGTATACTGGACATCTCGGCATCTTCCTCGCCCAGCTTCGTAGCAGGTTTTAGCTTTCCCGCTTCATCCACTTCAGAGAGCTTTAGGCTCTCAAAAACAAACACCTTAAAGGCTCGCTCTACTTCATTCCAGCTCAAGAGATCTGTAAGAAAGCAGGCCCGCGTCCCTAGCAATGCTCGCACTGGCGTATGGTATGGTTCTGACGGCGGCACGACTGAAGCCTGCCCACCAGAATGGCGAAGAAGGCACGCGGTGAGGGGTGGTGACCTGACTTTAACCCTGGATTCCACAATTCTGCGACAGATATCCAAGGTACTTAATAATAAGAAACGACACAATCAGGATATCACAGGTTAAGGTAATGCTCCCAAACTCTTCGATATGTGGCATCAATCGATATGTGGCATCCATACTCACACACATGGACTTTCTAGGATACCATGTTGGTTGGATATGTTTTCCATCTAGTTTTAAGCAAAAGTTGCATTTGACACTGTTGTAATTTAGAGGGATTCGTCACCCCTTCTAACTTGGGCTCTTCCACTCGGGAGGGTTCCCTGCGCCCCCAGGCTCGTCCACCCCGCGAGCTGCTACTTGCTACAACCACGCTTCAGGGTCTACGTGTCTCAGCATTCACCGGGCTCCGTTCTGTCAGATGCCAACATCTTTGCAGCACCTGTGCACCCAGCTGCGCACTCACTGTTCAGTCATTCTAAGAATGAGCGTTAGACTTTGTCACAGCTGCTGAGTCCAAAGAACCAAGAGATTTGGTTCTCACCTATCTGAAGTTTGAGTTAGAGGAGTGAGAGTTACGGAGTTCAATACAAATTACTCTGAGAGCTTAGTGATTTAAGGGTAGTCACCCCAACAGGAATGTGAAGAGCAGCAGGGGTCCTGTTGGAAAACAGAGGAAGGTCCAGAAAATCTAACTGGAAAGGCACAGCTGAATAAGGAGAGATTGCTCATTTAAATATAACAGTTTCTGGAATACCTGCAGGCATCAGTAACTACAATAAAAGAGAATGAACAAAGCAGTACGCTCTTTGCTCTCATGGAACATCCACTGCAGTGGTTAGAAATAGTATGTTAAGATATTAAAGATGAAAAGAATAAAGTCAACCTAGGGGACTAAAAAGTAATATTCTGTGTAAGACGGAGAAAAGCTTTCTGAATAATTAAGCAACAATGTGAACGAAGTAGAAAACCAAACCACATACACGTCTGGGATAAGTGTGATTGGGACAGGTACCAAGATCCTGAGGCAGGGGTGTGATTGACATCTAAGTGAGTTGAATGCAGAAAAAGTGGAATAGGACAAGGAAAACTAGACAGATGATGAGCTCAAAAAGTGGAGCCCAGCTGAGATTTACTCTGAGTAAAATGGGTGATTGCTAGAAGGTTTTGAGCTAAAAAGGCACATAACGTGACGAACATTTTTAGATGGACAATTCTAGTTACATGAATTCTAAAAAAAAAAGATTTTAGGTAAAAAGATGAAATCTGTAGACTAGTTGTAAAACTATTGAAATTAAGTGGGAGGTGACCAAGGACAGATCTGGAATGACTGGGGTGTGATGGGATTGGTTCTGGGTGTAAGAAGAAGATGTAGGAGTGACTCCAAAGTTTTGATAGAAAACATTGCTCTTTAGTGACATAAGAGGATCGTGAAAGTAAAGGTGGGGGCTGGGCCAGGCATCAGGCGTCTGATTTTTGACCTATAAAGTAGGAGATACTGAAAGGAAAGAGAGGAGGGAGAGGCAGGGGGATCAGCACCCAGGGTGAGTGGATAAGCCGCCAACACGTAAGTTTTCAATGTTGGCAGAAGGAACAAGAATCCTCAGCTGGAGAGAGATGAATGGTATCATATCGTGGGCAAAAGAACAGGTGGGGTGTGGCAGGGACAGAGGTTCTCAGGGACGCCACAGGGATGGTTTTCTAAACAGACGTGACATGCCTAGGTCAACCGTGCTGTGTCCTTCTCAAAGGGTGATATGACTGGTGTACAAAAGAGCTTGGCTTTTTCTATGAACAAGCCTACTTAAGAATTGAAAAAGAAGTCAAAATACAGATATTTCATAATTTGGTTAGGGTTAGAAATGAGATGGGGAGAAAGAATGTGCATGTGCTTCATGCTTCTCCAAAGTCAAAAACGTTCCTGGAAAAGTTGTCTCTGTGATATCATCCTCCTTTTTTTCAGTACAGATGTATTTGTGTGTTGGCTCAGGTGAACAATAGAATTCGCTGTAGGAAATCACTGCCTGCGTCACAAAATCCCGGGGATCTCTGAGATGAAAAGTGTCTCTAGATAGTCTAATGCCCTCTCTGCCCACTGTCCTCATCAAGCATAATGTAGTACCTCAGTTATGAGGAGAAGTTCACTTGGGTCAAATCACTCTCAACAGTACGTGGAAGGGGCTCTCTGTTTTTACATCCCAAAACTGTGTCATTAGAGAATAGAGTTTTGAGCAAATCCTCAGAACTACAATCATTTCTACTGGGGTTTTTCTCTTATCTGTTGCTAGGAACATAGGCAAAGGGTGACCTACTGAAAAACAAGGCACCATAATTTTAATCTTGGCTCTGCTGCTATAGCTATAACCCTTTAAATCATTTACCTTGCCAGCATTTCATCTGTCCTATCCAGAAACTCAAATTAATTACCTTCCCTGTTAGAAAACGCTATGGTTCTGTGATTCATCTTTCTTTATAGAACTCGATTTCTGGATAATGACTATTATCCTTAGGTTTAGAGCACAGGATAAAATAGGAGCTTCCGGTAGCAGAACGGCCTCCTGAGTCACACCTTCTTCTGTCCTTCCCATCACCCTGTGCGGGGTGAGTCAGGAAAGCCCTCAGGCAGGCTTTAGTGCTGACACTCCCGTCCACTCTGCACCACCTCACCCCTCTTCTCTTTTTTGTTGATCAGAAGAGAAAGAACTAGGGAGGAAGAGAAAGGGGAGAGATAGAAGAAAAATCCCTCAATGTGACGTGCCTCCAAGAGAAAATAAAAGGGGCATGTAAAGGGTAAAGGATGGTTAAGAGGTGCGGGTGAGGAGAAAAGCACGTTCTAGGGAGGTAGAGAAAAGGATAGCTACTGTTCACCACTTAGGAGGGATCTAGAAAAGGGCCGGGGAGCCAGGAAACGTGGGAAGAAACAGACCTGACTCCTGTTTTAATCAAACTGACAAGAGCTGGACCTGCTGTCAAGAGTCTCTGCCATCCTGGGTACTCTCCTCCTGATCTCAGTCATTGCTTCATATTTCAAGCAGTGGAAAAGAAACTTTTCTGATTACAACCCCAGATTTCTAAGATGTGGCCCACTACAGCCATTTGATCAGATAATTAGATAAATTATGAGCCAAACTTTATAAATCCAATCAGGGGCAAAACCATTATGATGTAGAAATCTGGTAGAATTAGTTTGTCTTTCTCCTTGTTTTTCATGATAGGTACAGCTATAGTCTTATTGTACACTTTCTGATCTACTACACAGGGTCATTTAAGGCTTAACTTTTATACTAGAATATAATGCTTTTATCTATTTTTCTAAGACAGTTTGGAATACATAGGTATATCTAAAAACTGATCTAATGTTATTTCTGTCTGTTCTATTGGTTAAGACCTAGACATAAGAAGAGATAGGTATGTTTCTTTTGGACACCAAAATTCTTCTGTTACTTTTTTTTTGGATTATGGGTGGCTACAACCAGGGAACACGAGATCAATTACCAAGTATGAATATCTCTAAATCGGGGACAAGTTGCCCAAGTTGGACAAGTCAGGCTTGCTTCTCACTTCCCAGGTGATGATGCTATTATGACGTGTGTATGGACAGCAGCGATGACAGATGGGAGGACGGACGCATTGTCCTGGGCAAGCACTGGGAGACACTGCGATGGGAAGCCTTTGCTTATTTTTATTTTTAAAAATATATATATAAATTGCTACCTCTTTTAAGTAGGATACTATTACCGCTATCTCCAGTGCTGTCAGTGGGAGGATGTGGGAAAGTTTGGGCAGGAGGAAGGGGAAGGAAAGAAGGAAATTATTTTGGCTAAAGAAACACAGTGGGAAGAGAACCTAGTGCTCTGATTTGCAGAATGTAGTGCATCACAACTATCATACCATTGGTAACAACATTTCTTAAAAGGTCAAAATATAATTGTAAGCCATCAAAATAGCCAGCTTGCCTCTGAAGTCTTTCAGTGATCAAAATACATTTTATAAAGAAGACTGTCATTTTAAAAGTCGCACCTAACCATTAATTAAAATAAATTCCCAAGACAAAGCAGCGTACTCACCATTTGTACAGAAGTGCATAAGCTCATGGATGGCAGCTAGGCGCCTCGTGCTGCTCCGAGGAGGGGGCAGGGGGAACTGAAGATACTCCCACAGTGGCAGCCTGGACTGCATCTCTCGTTCAATTTGAACTGGGTCAAAATTCTTTTGGTCCTGACATAAAAGAGCAAGATGACAGAAGACATTAAAGTGAGCTGTCGAGGGCCTTATGCATATGGAGCAGGCTGAACCTGATACCTTCACTGGCATTATTTGGGAACAGGGGAAATCAGTGATAATTGGGGAAGACAAACTCGGTATTTTGCTGAAGGTCAAAAAAGCTAGTTCTCACTTTGCCAGAAGTTCCTGGTGCACAAAAATGATTGAACCTTCATTTGCAGTGACAAACTGCCAAAGCCTCGTATAGATTCCTAGCTCCTTTCTGAAATCTTTTTCTAGCCTCTACTAGTTTATCATGCGAGCAGACGGATAAAGCAAAAAACTTCAGTTTTTGTGCAAATCTGGTAGCAGTCACAACCAATTCAATGGCTAAACAGACCTGCCTATTCGTGCAAGCTTTCTTTGCTAATGTGAGTTCTCCCTTCCTTCTCTGTTTTTGCTTTTTGGGACACCGCGTTGTGTCAGGTATGGTTTTGTACGTCACATATCTATAGGAATAGAAGCTCTGTGTAACTGAGCTCCCTTCTCACAGCGGCTGCACGTGTGATTTCTTCTGCCGGCCTCCTTATGGTGGCAGTCGGTTACCTTCAGGGCGTGCTGTTTGTAGGTGTACGCATCATGGCAGTTCAGTAGGAAGGGGCCTTTTGGCACTGGCTTGCTTTCACTGTCTTCTTCTGGTAAGAATATTTCACGGAGATTCTATTTAAATTGAAATAATATTGATTTAAAGAGTGGGCATACACTTTTTTTGAAGTATGATAACTTTGGCTACCTCACACCATCTGACCTTTTTCTCCGTCTCCGAGAGGCAGAGGGAGGGCAGTATGGACACAATGTGTGCTGCAATCCTGTGGTCTAACCCATCATCTCTGGGTGGCGGCTTCTCCAGACTAGGGGGCACCAGATCTTCCTCAGATGCCACAACCTACGGAGAAAAAGCATTTGGGAGAAATCAGCTTTCCTGCTCACATGACTGACGGTGCTTACAACTGGCTGACAAGACTGATTGTTACATATTTCCCCCATGTTTAGTAGGAAGGAAGACTGTTCCTACAATATGATACCAGTGACCATGTATAACGTCAGCAAAGTATCAGTGATAAGAAAAATAAGAGAAAGTATTTACAATCCTTGTGCTCCTCAAACAGATATAATTTTAATACTTGCATTAAACTTTGTAAAACAAAATACAGATAATAAATAGTAAAGTTTAGTATCGGTGATGTTAAAAATAACAATTTTTAGAATTTAAAAAAATTTCTCTTTAAGTACTGAAAATAGCATTCATACTTTGGGTACAGCAGCTATTTGAATTCAGCGGATATTTGTGGCGTGCCCGTCACATCCCAAGTCCTAGGTAAGACATTCTCACATGCAGTTACTTTATACCCCATGGCAGCCTTGTTGGGTAGATGGTATTTTCCATTTTTTGAGAAGAAAACTGGGGTGTGTGAAGTTAAATGGCTGTCTCAATGGCAAGAGCACGGAGTGGGGTGACTTCCGCATTCTTTCTTCAAGAACAGAAAAACTGTTTAGACAATGAGACCAGCAACGGGTAGCGACTCCTTTCGGTGTGAGAAAGTGAAGTCTGCGAAGGTTAAGTAGCCTGTTCAGTTACACATGCAGAACAGTGAACACTGCTCGACATACACCCCAGGCAGGTACCTACTGTCTAGTTTTTCCTTACGTTATAGTTATACTCATGGTTTTTGTTTTGTCAACAAGGTTTCTCAGCCTTGGCAATAACGCCATCGTGAACCAGATAATTATCAGCTGTGGTGTATGTGCGTGTGCCATGCTGCGCACTGCACCATGCACAGCAGCATCCTTGGCCTCCGCACACTAGAGCCAATGGTGCCCTTCCGTTTGTGGCAGCCAGTCTTCAGACATTGCTGCATGTTTGTTGGGAGGCAGAATGGCCCCTGTTGAGACAGTGCTCAGAACAACAAAATCGCCTTGCGTTCTTTACCTTTCACACTTGCTGTTTCCAACTTCTATCTTCCACCCATCTCATATGACCACCCTGTTATGGCTCAGATCTTGAAGGTCTTCAGAAATCTCAGATATTCACAGGTGGTTCTTTTGGAAAGTGGTGGATCATGGGCACTCATGTTTATCGGTGGCTTGACCCTCTGATGGACTCATAGCTACTAAATGTCCTGTCAGAAGGTGAGACCTGGTTGGGAGAGGTATGGCTCTGAAGGGAGTCTTTGGAGGGTATATCTCCCTTTCCAGTCCTCCCTCGCTCTATGCTTCCTGGCCATCCTGACACGAGTAGCTTCTCTATGTCCTTCCACCATGGTGTGTGTTTTGAGAGCTTTCTGAGTGGCAAATGCTGATTTCATCAATTGTCCTTTATGGTGTCTGAAACATGGCAAATGGTTAGTGACTATGTGGTGGTGTTGAGTTGAATAAAACAAGGAAGTCTATTGAAAATTAAATGGTGATATTGTAAGCTCTATAGAGCTTTTACAAACATACTGACTTAATAAAACTTTTGGTCCTTATGGAGTAGTTAAAGGCAAATACTATTATGCTTGGTTGGAAAGCTAAGGCAATCAGTAAACAAAATGAATTCTGGAGGTCACAGGGAAGTGAAACTCGCAAATGACTTTAAAATAAATATTTTATGTATTGAGGAAAAACAAATAAATGTGTTATATTCACAAACTGAGAACAAGGATAGGCAATGGTGAAAAGAAACTAGAGAATGTATAAATTAGAAATATTATTGCTAAAACACAATTTCAATAGCAGTCTGAGCTCCATTAAAAGAAAGTATTTATAGGCAGTTAAGCTTGAATTCCCAAAGGGATGTAACTTACGGAAAATATAATGAAAAAGAGGAAAACTCTGAGGTTGAAAAATTTATCTAATAATAATATGAGTAAATAGATAGGAGGAATAGTATTTGAAGACATTAGAGAAGAGTTTCCCAGAATCTATTCTAATTCAAAAAGTTGTATTCAGTGTCTACTACAGATGAGCTGTAGTAATTGTAATGTTGATTGTACAGCAATGAATAAGGCTATGGTAATTTCTGACTGGCTTGGAATTTAAGCTATGATGAGATGAAGAAACCCAGAAACAAATCCAATAATGACATATTAAAAATATCTGTTGATAGGAAAAATAGCAAAATGATACGATAACTAGTGCTTTATATGTGACACAAAACTTTGAGTAAGGTGGCCAGAGAAACCCTGTGAGGAATATGACTTTCACAGAAGATGGATCACCAGGAGATCCTGCCAGGAAAATATGTAGGAAGCAAACTTACTAGTCACAGAAGTGGGACTAAAAAGTTAAGGTAGAAATAAGCACTGAGAATATAAAAACAAAAACAAAACAACCAACCATCCAAACCAACAAAAAAGGCAGAAGGTCTATGTAGATGACAAACCGTGTGTGTGTTGGGGGTTGGGGGCGGGGATGGGAGATAGCCCAGAAACATAGCCTAAAGACTTTATCAGATACTATAAGGAATTTTAATTTTATTTAGAATGTGAATGGACACAGGTTAAAATTTCTCTCCATCATAATGACACATATGATAAAACAAAGCCATGTCTACTGCTGTGCTTTAGATGTGGCTTGTCCTTCAGGGGTTCATAAGCTACAGGCTTGATTCCCATTGTGGTGCTGAGAACTTTAATAGATAGCGCCTAATGGGAGATCACCGTGTTGCTGCCTCTGAGAGAAATGAAGGTGGTTGTCATGGGAACCTGAGTTAGTTCTTGAGAAAGAATTGCTATCAAAAGTACAAATCTGTTCCGTCTTTCTTTCTGGATTCCTGTCATTCCATGTGGCTTTTCCCTCTTCTACATGTTATAGTCATGTTGCCATGTACTGTGGTATGATCCAGCGATGAACACTCCTGAGAATTTACTTTGTACCTCAGGTCACGCAGAAAGACTGAGAAAACAACTTGTTAACCTGCAGATTGTGTTTACTGACTGTAATGCTGTAAGATTAAAAATCAGCAGGAAATGGTAGAAATTAAATTAACTCACAAATTGAGTGAATTAATTCCTAAACTGAAATGAATTCACTGAAAACTCACGATGCAGTCATAGATACACTCAAAAGGAAATGTAGGACTTACATAAAGCAAAAGCAATGAAAAGAAGTAAACTTTTAATTAAAATGAAATGCAAAATGAACCCAAGGACAGCATAGAAAAGAAAATAATCAAGATAAATGAAATTAATGAAATAAAAATTAGAGATTGGTCAATGAAATAAATTATCTTTGGAAAGATCATCCAGCTGGTCTACCACTAGCAGCTACAATTAGCAGGAGAGAGGACAGAGGCAGACAGCATCGGTCATAAGAAGGGAGCCTAACCAGGTGCGATGGGATTGGTGACGCTGGTCTCCACTTTTCCTAGGCTGCCTGCTAGCACTGAACATCCCCATGGTCCTGGCTTGTGCCATAAAACTTCTTTCTTTGGATTTTGTGTCTCCCCCGGGCCCCTTTCTGAGGCAGGCTCTCGTTCTCTAGGCCAGGCTGGCCTTGGACTCACTGCAATCTGCCTGCCCGAGACCCCCGAGTGCTGAGATTACAGGTGTGCACCACCACACCTGGCTTTGTGTGGGGCTGGGGAACTGCACTCAAGGCCTTGCGCTTGCCACGCAAGCCCTTTCACCACTGTGTCATTCCTCCCGCCCCTCTTCAATCCTTTCTTGAGAACAACACGTCCCTTTTGCCACCGGCTTCTCCCTTAGGCGATTCACACTCAGCCCTCGCTGTTTCACTGACATCCCATCATTCCACGGAGAAAAGCACTAAGAGGCATTTACGTATAATGCAGAGGACTTCGTTTTGTATTGAACGTTTAAATAAACATTTATGTCGAAAATTCTAATGAATAAAGTGGCCTCAAAAGTAGAAGAAACTAATTAAAATCTTAAGTACAGAACAAATTCCATTTTATTTTGTCTTGAAACAGGGTCTCACTCTCAAAATAAATCTTAAAGATAGTTAGAGATCATAAACTACACCACCTCCTTGCACACTGTCCTCTGCCTCTTCCCTTATTAAAACATCAGATGGAAATAATTTTCAGGCTGTGTTCCACCAGCAGTGGTGCACAGGCCTGTAATCCCAGCACACTAGGAGGCTGAGGCAGGAGGACTGCCAGTTTGAACATAGTCTGGGCAAATTAGCAACTTAGTGAGACCCTGTCTAATAATAATAATTAATAATAATATTAACTAATGATAGTAATAATGCCTCAGGATGTAGCTCAGTGTAAACGATCTTCAGTACCAAACACACACACACACACACACACACACACACACACACACACACACACACGCACGCACAGATATGTTCCACCAAAATTTTAGGGAATATAACATAAATTCTCCCATGTTTATCTGAACCATTCTAATCTTTATGTATGTGAATGTGTCCAGGTATCGTAATTCTTAACTGTGGTGAAAAAGGAGGCAAAAAGAGACAGATCGATTTGCTCAAGGAGCCCATCACCGGGGGACGGCCTCGGCATCTAAGTACCTGTTCTAGCACAGAATGCAGGATCAGGGACACAGAGATGAACTCCTCTGGAATGGAATTGAGCAGATCATTGTAATACCTCATGTCTACTTCAGTCGTGATCGTAGAAGCCCCTGTAAAACACAAAAACCCACCAAAACACTGCCCGATTAAAATGCATACTCCATATCTTCCATCAAAATTTCACGCACAATTTCAAACTACGGCTATGTGCTAACGGCTATGGGCACTGTCGGTGGAGGCAGGACGGAAGTGCCATGGAGGGCTGCCACTGCTCCCTAAAGGGCCAGGGTACGAAGTCGCGCCTCCACCGGCTGGCATCATACGTGCCTGCTGTCGGTGGAGCTTCACTCTGTGCTTTCTTCTTTCCAGGCGTAGGAGCACCTTGTGGTGAGGCCTGAAAGAACAGTGATTTAAAAAACTATCAACTGAGTTATCCATCAGAGAGATGCTTTCATTAAATGCTGGACTGATGATATCTAGTAGGGCTCTAAGACCGTATAATTCACACTACAAAATTATTTTCCAGCAGTAGGATTAAAGAAAAGGGGTTTTGCTCAAGGGAGAAAAAAAAAAAAAAACCTATGAATGTCTATGCACCATTTATTTTTTTCCCTAACTCTGTCCAATACAACCGCAGAGGCGGTGGGAAAAAAGTGCGTTGAAAGTCAAAAAATTTTTTTCCTTAGATGGCTCTGACTCATGCCATTCTTCCCTGGGCAGTTGTGTTCAGGAAAAAAACTCAGTCACACCACCCAAGCAGCCCCAAGAGACAGTCCTCAGCTGCCTAACATTTGTCCAGCTTTAAGCTGTCTTGCCTGTTCCCGTTTTGCACAGGCAGCCTGGGAGCCCTAACCCTCCCTGTGCCCCTGGCTCGTGCCATCACATGCCATGTCCTTGTATGTTCACCCCTTTGTTGAGAATATCCATCGTATCCCTTTCCCTCATCCAGTTTTCCTTGAGATGGCTTGAACTCAGCCTTTACTGTGTCACTAAGGATGATGTTTTTCTGACCCCTCCTCTGACTCCTCCCAGACTAGGCAAGGTCATTTTTTTACTGCTCCCACTGCAGCCGGAGCTAACTGCTCTCACGGTGTTCCCAGGGCTACGTGGAAACCGCCGTCTGTACTTCCCTTCTGTTTAAAAGGCACATCCAGTGAGGAGCAGCGAGAATGAGTCTGTATTGTTGTGTTACTGGGATCTTGCAGCCTTAGCACACAGTCTTGCTAAATAAGTACCGTGACTATGACTGCGCCCTCGCCCTTGTGTGACGTGCTATCCATTGTGCTGTGTGCCGACCGGTTCGCCCCTTTGCTCCTTTGTATGTGTCAAGTAGCTGAGCTGCGGAGCTTCACATAGACCCATCATGTAACCCTCTCCTGTGTGACTCTGGGCCTTTCCTCTGTTCCCATCCTCATGTATTTAATTCTACCAGGCAGTATCACCCGGATGACATTTATGACATTTTTTTCTTTAGATGCTGGAAATTAAGTTGTTCAGTTAATCATTTAAAGGCATTCAAATCCATCCTACCTCGGGTGCTGCATGTATGACTTCTAAAATTGTTTTCTCAGTCACCACTTGTGGGACATTAATGATCTGCATGCTTTCCAGATAATGCTGGTGCTGTCTTTTCCAGTCCAGGGTGTCATACATCAAACAGGCAATGTTTTCAAAAATGCTGGTTCCCAGTTCCAGCTGCAGGTGAGAGAATGGGTGACAACTGGTTAGCTTCATCTCGTTGGAGATAGTATGCCTGATTTTTGTTTCTTTTATAGCTAAGCCCATAGGAAAGAAAATCCCTCGATCCTCAAACTACAGGATACACAGCCACTATGGTGATCAAGTCTTTGTCCACAAACTCTCCTCACACTTCTTCTTCAACAAAAGCAGTCTGTCCCTTTTTGAGGGCCTTGTGACTGCCTGATAGAAACTAGCAAATGCTCTCAGTGCAAAGCAGTCTAACCATTTGTTTCTGCATGATGCCCTGTAGTTTTGTATCTCAGTTCCTAAGATAAGTTAGGTAATTTTGGTAATTTTTTTTTTTTTTGAGACAGGGTCTCACCGTGCAGTCCAGGTCAGTTCTGAACTCATCATGTGGTCCAAGGTGGCCTGGAATGCTTGGCAATTCTCCTGCCTCAGCCTCCCAAGTACCGGGATTACAGGGGTGTGCCACCACACCCAGCTTACGTGGTGTCAGAGGAACGAATCCACAGCCTTGAACTTGTGAGGTGAGTACTCGAACTGCTCAGCTACGCCCTCAGTCCCAATTTTGATATCCTTTGCCAAAGACAGGTAACTTTTTATCTGGCTATGCCAGGAGCACAACAGAATCATATGCTGGGTTTTGTGCGTCATCTATCCCAAGTACACTACAGTGTGGGTGCAATCACTATACCTTCCCTCTTTCTCTGCCTGCCTGTCCTCCCCCCCCCCCCCCCCCCCCCCCCCCCCCCCCTTGGCCTGTGCTACCTTTGGAGGAAACCACTAAGAAATTCCAACTGACTATTACTTCGATCAATATAATATCTGCAAGGTTTGTGAGCTGGCAAGCAAGTTAACACCAGACACCTTCATTGCTTGAACTTTCATTTCCAAAAGTGGGAAAGCAGTGAGATTTCTGGGTCTGTCTGTGTGGAAATTAAGGACTAAGTAGGCTCTTCCAAGGCCTGAGCTGAAGAGGAACCTGGGAGCTGTGGGGCCAGGGAGACCTGGGCTGGCCGGAGCCCATGATGTGCCCAGCTCTGCCCACTGCAGCTCCTCGTCCACTTGCCCTCTGGTGCTCACGTTAAGATGGGAGGGGGAGGGTAAGCTTCGACCTGGTATTGTTTGCCTGCGTTCTGGTGTGGACATACATTTTTGTTTATAATTCTAGGAAATATAGCACAGCTCCTATCAAGGGATCCTTTAGCTTAATCTCATCAGTTCACTTTAAAATCGAACAGCCAATGATAGGCTCCAGGCTCGTAAAGCACGTCAGCAGCCAGGGCTTCCGAGGCTGCAGACACCTCCTGTGAGCAGTTGGCACATCTTGATGGGCACTGGTCTGCTGTGAAGCTTTCAGCACCATGGCTCAGCAGAAAAACAGCCTGCTTGGTTCCTGCTAAAGGTTGCAAGTGTTTTCCTGTACCTAGAGAGGGAGAAGGACTCCCTCACCGGCTTCTAGCTTGGACACAAGGCCATTATCAACATTGAGATATAGCTGAGAGCACAAACATTGTGTATCTGGTATGTTTCTATTAGGATTAGAGTTATCATTTTAAGTTTTTAAGTGATTCTAAGTTTAAAATAAACATTTTTCTTTAACATTAAACTCGGTAGCTTTTTCTCCTGGAATTTGTATCCTCTGGAAGCCGCCTGCAGGCTCTCCTTTTCAACGTCCTCAACATGAGCCCTTTATTCGTAACTCACGCCTTGTGTCGAGCCCCGCCTGGGCTCCGCAAGATCAGTGCAGCTGGACCTGGGCCTGCAGCCTGGCGTGAAAATGAGGCTCAATGCTCACTTAAAAACTGACTGATAGGCCATCAGTGGGAAGCACAGCCCTGACGGACTTAAGAGCTGCGTGCATTCATTGATGACTATTGCCTTCGTGACCAAATAGTTTGATGACTATTGCCTTCGTGACCAAATAGATACTCTCGGCATTAATCTTTTAGTTCTGAAAGTCAGGCATATTCTACTCTAACTAGCATTTCAAATAAGCTGGTAATATAATTTAATATGGAATAATTTTTCTCAATTTTAATTGCCATTTAAACACTTCTACTCTATATTTTGTAAAAAAAAGTGAAATGTAGTTACTATCACTTTCATAAAAATGGGATGATTAGTCTCATAAGTAGGAAATTGTGGTCACTGAAGTAGAAAGCGAGATTCTATGCAGGAGACCAGGTCTCCGAAGATCTTAACTGTCTACCATGGTGTTTGGATGTCAGCCCCACAAGATCTTGGAATGTTCTCTACTTGTGGCTTGACACATCCCACCTTTTCTCAGCCAGACCTAGAGAGCAAAGACGGGGCTCTGCCTGCACTCGGAATTGTGCTTTAGGAATTGTATGCCTGGGATCTTTTATGACTATGGAACTAAAACATACACAAGTGCTTGAAAGAGTGTTTAGCCATGCATTAGCCCAGAAGAGAGCAAAAGGGTTTCTTTAAATGTGTCACTCAGATTCCACCTTAGTCCAGCAGAAATGGCTGTCACTGGGAAGCCAAACAACAAACGTTGCTGAGGATGTGAGGAAAAAGGAGCACCTCACATTGTTGGTAGGACGTAAACTAGTGTGACAACTCTGGAAACCAGAATGGAGATTCCTTGGAAAATGGAAAACAGAAATCCCATTTGACCCAGCTACATTTCTCCTTGGCATCTTTCCAGAACTAAAAAGTCATCATACCACAAAGACACACGCATACCCATGTTTACAGCAGCACAACTCATAGTAGCTAAGTCATAGAAACAGCATGTATGTTCTTCAGCTGCTCTTCAACAGACGAATGTATAAAGACAACGTGTCATATATACGCAATGGAATAGGCAAGATAGACTTAGAACATGTGAAGCAAATGGGAGCATCTTGAGACCACAGTGCTTAGAGAGATAAAGTGCACACCTGGTGCATCTCCTGGTATCTCTCTTATGAGAATGGCAAAATATAAATGACTAAAAGAGCCAAATGGAAGAGAAAGGGTTGTGAAGAAGAAAGTAGGCTGCTCAGAGATGGGAAGGGGTCTTGGGAATGGGAAAAGGGAGGAATAGAAAGAGAAAAGAGGAAGAAAAAAGAGAGAGAGGTCAAAGAGGATTGTTATGGCCACCAATACCCCAAGTTGTACGTAACCAACATATAAATGAATTCGTAGCACATCCATATTAATATAAAATAGCACATGTGTGGATACAACTTTTATTGGGCATAGATTTTATGTGCACAGTGGGAGGAGATGTTTGATTAGCAAGAAAGAGTGCAGAGCCGGAAATCGGGGGAGATTTTGAGATCTCAGGGAAAACGTCTCTTTCTTAGACATTAATTCACATTTGCAGGATCTAATCTAGATTTCCAGTGAACAGAATGTTCACAGTGCTACAATTTTTGTAACATCAATATATATCTGGAACCGACAATTGTACTGACCCCATTTTACATGAAGCAGTAAATTTAGGACAGATGGCGCAGGTCATTTTCTGAGCTCAAGGTTAGAGAGGAAGCAGGCAGAGAAAAACAGAGCAGGGAGCCTGACTATATTTAGATGAAGCGGTCAGAGAAGGCAGAGGCAAAGTCTGGAGTAACTAGTTTTGGAAAAACTGGCTCTGCCTTTCACTGCAGTTTTTCTACATCCAGCTTCATTTTCTACACATAGCACAAGGCTAACATTTATTCGTGCCATCGCCAAGTGACACAAGGGTTCTGCTTCTACATAGTGGCATCTAGTTCTGCATGTTGAATCTTTACACTTCAAAAAGCAACCAGCCAATGCCACCTACCAAGCCCCACTCATCTTCAATGTTTCCACTTACTTCACTAAGTACAGGACCACTTTCAGGTAACAGGACGGGGACTCTCCGATTCAGAAGCATCCACGCCCCACTGCATGGCCCTGGGCAGCCACCGCTCGGCCTGCCAGCCACACTGCACCTGGCTGCTGTCTCTCTACCCAGCTCCGCCGGCTCTTTCAGAATGCTTGCCTACTGCAGACCCTCCCCAGGTTTCTGCTGTACAGTTAGCCACCTTGATGCTGACATTTGTAGCTTTCAGGGGATTCAGTGCCACCAAGCCCTGTTGTTGGTAGGGCAGTGATCAACCAGAAAAAGATCTGTGAGGCTTTCAGGTTAACAGAAAGATGCCTGAGAATTTGTCACAATGTCCTCAAGAACCAGTTGCATACACTTTTTTTTTTAAGGAAAAAAACCCCATACTCTCATATATTTGGCATTCATCAAATTTCCAATTCATTTTCTGAATGAGGAGGAAACTCAGAATGAGTTCAACATAATTTAGCACCTGGACTCGGGCGCCTCCTTGACTGCTCTCTCTGTTGCAGTCTTCCCTGTCAATTCCTCAATAGCGCTGACCACTAACTGCTCTCAGGAAGTGCCTGTTAGTTGTTGGGTCAGGGTCGAGTCACCCAATAACGACAGAGTATATTGGCCAAGCACATTATAAAATAAGAACGTGGTAACATAAGCAAGGGCTTAGAAAGATAGCGCTGAGGCTCCGAGCCCGCAGCAGGACCACTACGTTCCCCTGGCCCAGCGTGAGCGCCATGCAGCACCTGGTGGAGTAGCTCAAGCTGGAGGCCAGCATGCAGAGGACCAAGGTTTCTCAGGCTTCTACTGTGCGCCGAGTACCTGCGAGGATGCCCTGCGGGCTGTGGAGCGCCCATGAATAACTGCTTCCAAGTCTCAAGAAAACACTTTTTTCTCACCAAATGACTTCGATATTTCAGACCTACCCTGGTCATACAGTCAAAATCTTACAGAAATGCATGATTTTCTATTCAAACAAGGACAGTGAATGAAAGAGTGGAGTTTAATAATAATATTAATAATAATGATAATCACCCGGTTCTTTTGCCAAAGTGCTTTATATGAGGGCAAATTCTCACCACTAAATATACCAAAATGCACCTCTTTCATAAGTGTTGCTATATAAGGAAAACTACATTACACTGAATAAAGAAGTTGTAGACAACATTGGAAAATGGAAAGACATTCCCTGTTCCTGGATAGGCAGAATCAATATGGTCAAAATGACTATACTGCCAAAACTGATATACAGGTTCAATGTAATTCCTATCAAAATACCAACTATCTTTTTCAAAGAACTTGAAAAATAATCCTTAAATTCACATGGAACCAAAGGAGACCTAGCGTAGACAAAGCAATCTTGAGTAACAAGACTTAGGCAGGAGGGATTACCATACCAGACACCAAGTTATACTATAAAGTAATAGTTGTAAAGATAATATGTTACTGGCACAAAAACAGACAGACAGACCAGTGGAACATAATCGAGGATGCAGAGACAACCTCAAATACCCTCAGATACCTAATCTTCGCTAAAGGAGCCAAAAGCATAGACTGGAAAAAGGACAGCCTCTTCAACAAATGTTGCTGGGAAAATTGGACACGCACACGCAGAAGAATTAATCTAGACACACACCTGTCACCATGCACCAAAATCAAATCAAAGTGGATAAAAGCCTATATATTAAAACTGAAACACTGAACCTTATGAAAGACAAATTAGGCAAATATCTAGGTGTAGGCAAACACTTTCTTAATAAGACACCCAAAGCAAAAGAAATGGCCCCCATTATGAACAAATGGGATTATGTCAAATTAAAAAGTTTCTGTACAGCAAAGGAAATAATCAACAGTGTAAAAGGAGAACCGATAGACTGGGAAAAATATTCACCACCAATACTTCATATAGGAGGCTCGTAACCAGAATATACAGGGAACTGAAGAAAAGAAAGCCCCTCAGAATCAAAGACCCTATTTAACAATGAGCAAAAGAAATGAATAGGCAGTTCTCAGATGAAGAAGTTCAAATGGACAATAAATACATGAAAAGATGCTCAACATCCCTAGCCATAAGAGAAATGCAAATCAAAGCATCACTGAGATACCATCTAGCTCCAGAGATTGGCCTGTATCAACAACACAAACAGCAACCAGTTCTGCAGAGCCTGTGGGGAAGAAGGAACCCTTCTGCACTGCTGGTGGGAATGTAAACTGGTACAACCATTATGGAAAGCAGTATGGAAGGCTCTCAAAAGACTGGAAATAAATGTCCCCTTTGATCCAGCGATAGTTCTTCTGGGAATATTTTCAAAAGAGTTAAAAACAACACATAATGGAGCTACATATATACTCATATTCATAGCAGCACAACTAACAATAGCTAAAATGTGGAAGACATCAAAATACCCATCAATGGATCAATGGATACACAAATTGTGGCATTCATACACATGGAATATTACGCATCTATAAAGACAGATAGGTTGGAGGCTTTTGCAGGCAAATGGAGGCAACTTGAGACCATCATGCTGAGTGAAGTGAGTCAGAAGCAGAAGGTGAAAGATCAAACACACATCCCAATTATGTCATGAAACTTAATGTGGGAAATAATGGGAACTGGAGGGAAGGAGGGCCAAAAAGAGAGAAGGGAAGGATTTGCAACTTTACCACGATAGGTATGTACACACAATACTCAAGATCAATGTAAACTTTATGCTTTGCACTTATACATGTCAGTAAGATGGAAAAGACATGAAGAAATAAATAAATACAATAAAATAAAATAAAGAAAGACAGTGTTGAGAGAGGGGACATGAGAATGAGAGAGGGGGACAGATGAGAGAAGTAATGTAACAAGCTATAAAATTTTACTATTTCTACACTTAATATAGACTGAGATTTTAATCCCTAACTCAACATTGTTGAAGTACTACACAGGCCACGTGTTACTACACGAGAGAATCACCATCCTCCTCTTCGCCTGCTACACCTCCTTCTTTGCTGCTGATTCACACACTACAGAGTTACCGGATCAGACTACATTCATCCCCGGTCTTCCCGTGTCACCCTAGTTCTAAGCATGACGCAGCCAAGCACGAGACATCGCAGCCAGCACTCAGCCAGTATCGGTGTCATGACCGGGCGGGGTGAACCCACACGGTGCCGCACGCTGCAGCCACACACCCCACGCAACGCACGCACTGACCATCATCTCGCGGTTCGACCAGTCAGAAGGAAAGCTGGCTGCTCTGACCACGTATTGAAGCCGAGCGACATCACGAAGATTGGTTTCTGGTTTCTCGTTGTTCAGGATGGGCTCCAAGTACTTCCAGAACATTCCAAGCTCTCTTGCAGCGTTCGTCCTCATTGTTTCTGCTTCGATATCTAATAATAGCAACATATTTTACTATAAAATCAGAGGGTTGAATTTCTTCCCACTTTAACTGGACACAATGAGTCACATGCGTTAGAAAACATTTGTATTGCACCAGAAAAACACACATGAAGAAATGTAGTTTTAAGAGGTTCTTAAAACTGAGCAATACAGAAATAAAGAAATAAAGAAGATTTTACTTCTGATATTAACTATGAGCTAATCCCACCTGTTCATTTTATAGTTAAGGCCCAGAGAGATTATGATAACATTACACATTTTACGAATTAAACATGTTCAGGATTTCTATCGTTCTTAGATTGCATCTGTGAAGCCAATTCTGCCATCAAATCATGTTTCTTTTAAAACCATGTTTGTGTCCACTGTGTAACTGGCTAAAAAATGTTCTTGATTTAATTCTTATTCTCACACAGATAAAGCAAATTGGATCAATGATTCATGTATGAGTTGATTTTTGGTCACATTAAACAACAAAGGTCTTCTCTAGGCATTTATGCTGTGACTATAAAAACATGACAAATTTTCAGAGTTACATTAAAATTTTCTGAATATTTGTTTATTACATCTATAACTAAATAGTATGCTTTAATAATAAAATCTCATTATTCTGTCCTAATGTATTTTTTGGTATTGATTTTCTTTTTACATGAAATATTTTTAAAGAGAGACTATTTTTTGGTACTTACGCAACTTTTATATTCCCTACCAGCTTCAATAATAGGTTATATAATGTCATGGTCCTCTGAGACAGCAGTAGTGTGGGTTTGAATATCAATTCTCTTACTTAATGGCTTCCTCTAGTGCAAAAGTCCTTCTTAGGAAAATAGAAATATCAATAATAAAAACTTACTTGTTAGTCTTCTTGTGAAAACTATAAGAACCAATGTGCTACAAGACTTTAGCACCGAGTTGAGTCTCAAAACAGGTGCTCAATGAAATGTAGCTGTTATTACTCTCAGTAGTAGAGATTTCTAACTTTGAAGAGCAATTGGACAAAAATGCAGCGTTATAGGAATTGGGATGTACCCATGTCACTTACAAAAGACTGTAAGTATGATTAATAACAATAAAAACAACACTAATATGAGAAAGAACCAAGACATCTGGAAATACAGGTTAACATCGAATTTCAGTTCTTTACCTGCAGTACACAGTAGCTTTCTGCTCCTTCCCCACAGAGGTTCTAGCACAATGTCCTGAGACGAAGACCCTCAAGGGTCTGAATGAGTTAATGGAATTTTGGTTGGGATTTTGTCTTACAACTTCCTAGCCTAAAGCCAGGAAGATTAAAGTGCCCCCTCTGACTTATCACGACAAGCTAGTAGCAGAGAAGGGTAAGACTCCAAGGCTATGACCTTGCTTGTGCCGTTGGTGACATACGGCTTTTCTGAGAGCTGATTCATGCAACAGTAATCCCTCCAGCCCAGGCTCTGTATAAAAGTTACAAATCAAAAGTTCCTGAGAAATGTAGCTGGACAACCAAGTCCTCTGACCAGCTGCCTATGTTTTCTGTGGTTACTCAGGACCATAAACACAGGGTATGATTTTAATTTGCAAAATTTATGACTCTTGGCTGATAGAAGCAGAATAAATAGCAAATCAAAGTCTTGAAAAGATTTAATAATGTATGCATTATATTACTACATTTTGGACAGCAGATTGTATTTGTACTTTGAGGACCGTGGGTAATATTGGAGAATTCAGTGAGTTGTGTAGCAGACTGCATACCTTCTGGCTGAAGAGAAATTTCCTGCTGCTGGCTAACTGCTGCCAGGTGTGTCTGCAGAGGTTCATAATTCTCTGAAGATATTTTAATCACGCTGGTTATGGGAACGCCAAGCTCAGTCATGATGGCTAAGAGCTGAGGATTGTTGAAGCCCACGACAATAATGTAATGTTGGGCACCATCATCTGGCTCGTCGTCTGTTCAAAATACCACAAAGAAGAGAAGCCATCATTTTGAGAGAGAACAGGTTGTGCTCAGCCAGTTCAATGGCTGTATACATTATGTGCACATTTGTAATCCCTCTGGCTTGCCAAAAATGCCCCGTTGGCTGGAATGCAGTCATGTTGACTGCTTTTCATTATTACCCTTCCAGTAAGAAGACTGTAGCCATTTTACAAAATATTAAATCACTTTTGCAAATGAGACATAGTAGGAGTAACAGGGAGGACGCACATCCACTGGGCCTGTGGTCATGAAAAATGTGTGCTTGGATGTTGTCAGAGGCTAGCCGGTAACTGGTTTTTTAAATTTATTATTATTATTATTTTTTTGGTTCTAATCTCTTTTGAGCAACATCTGGCTTTACTCCTGAATTACAAGTAGCTGCAGCTTTGTGGCATTTTATAAGCAGACGTGTTTACAGGAGAGGGAAATGCTGACTATGGGTGTGCTCCTACCGAAGTATTGTATGTTGTGCACTTGTGTCAGTGGGCCTGAACCTCAAGTGTTGGTTATGTAACAACCATGCATTTACTGCACTAGAAATTCAAAATACATATTGTAGATTTTCCTAAAATTTCTGTTCTTTATTTTGTACTTGTTATACTGTTTTATTATGACATAAGCTTGTTTTAGTATGTCATCTTCTGTATGACGAGAATCCTTGTTATACCTTAGTGTCGCTATTACATGTACATAAACATCACATTGAAAAATAGCCCGTTAAGTTCAATTTACAAATAATGTGGCACACACACAACGTCTAACTTTTAAGTAATGATTCTTCTCCTATCACACAAAACCTTCCTGCTGACGTTGCCTAGGGAATCCACAATATGACTGCTTCCAAGTCTTCCACATTAACAGCAAAGAAGCAGGGCAAGACTCAGCTGCAGGGTGTGAAAGCCCACTACCATCTCATTTAAATATGATGCACACCCAAAACTACCCCAAAACAAAGGCTACTGGCTGAACATAACATAAATACAAACCAGGTAGCAGCAGGTATTTCCACTTGTGGACACAAGGGAAGGCAGCAATAGATTGTTATGAATTGCCTAGGACAAGTCATTTTTATATCAGTAATCTACCATGAAAAAAGATCTAGTTGCTCTATATGAGGTAAAGTGATGGTGGGAGGACTTGGGGTCAGGAGGATACAAGCTGCATGTGAATATGAAACTAAGAGGCCTGCACTGATTATTGTTCTGTTTTGCTTATGACAATGATCTCTTTTTAAGTTTGCTTGAGAATCATATCTGACTTTCCTTTATGTTCACCACAGGACAGTGAACTTGGTGGCACAGTCAGTACACCATCTTGTCCTTTATTGGCACTGTGTAAATGTACCTGGCCAGACACATGCTAATTTTTTCCTAAAAACACAAACGAATTGCAAATAGGAATAATTTTGAGTTGATGGCTTTGTGAAGAACGGAAAGACTAGGGAAGATTCAGCACAGTTCGTTGAATGACCCCCCATCTTGTCATAGGTCATAAAGTAACATGTGGAAGGCCACCACCGGCGGGGTGCCCACTGACCAATGTAACTCCTGGAGCCGTCGTCCTCTCCCCGCCGTTTCAGCTCGGTGGCCTTCTTCACTGCGGTGCCGGCCTCGGGCTGATCCTTGACCTTTCCTTTGGCACCCTTGGCAGGGGGGGAATTCTTCTCCTTGGGAGATTTCACTTTTCCTTTATCCTTTTCTGTCTTAACTTTGTCCTCTAATACCTAGAAAGAGAGAATGCTTTTTTTCCCCTCTGAATCATGTCATGAGCAGGTGCTGGCTTTTCTACTATAAGTTCAACCAATTCTTTATTTCATTCCAACACTTATTTGCTCACTTATTTTTCATTTACTCATTCTTCAAGTCAGGATAGTAGAGGTTCTAGCTTTAATCTAAATCGTAAGGAGGCAGATTTAGGCGCGAGAACCAGGAAGTTGGTTAGACAAAGAGCTTTCTGAGAGAGAATGCGTCCTAAAGGACACAGCTGTGTGGTCTCGTCAACCACGCCAGCTACATGAAGTCAGGGCAGGAGATAAGTCTGAAGACACTGCAGTCTTGGGAGTTAAGTTTGTATTTTAGGCCAACCATCAAGAGCCTCTGTCTGAATCTTAGAGAAAGCTGAGATGGATCATTAGACACACAACACTGCAAAAAGAGCCATAGAAAAAAAGAAAGATAATTTTTTCTGTAAAATCTTCTTGATGACCTTCATGGTTTTTTAAGTAATAAATTGATTATTTTGAAAGGTTAAAAGATTTTTTGTGTGGGGGGATCTAATGCTAACAGATTATTTTTATTATAATTCTACTTAAAAATGTGCATATTTACTGAATGAATGGTTGCTGTTTAATACACTGAAAGATAAGATTGGCATGAAACAATAGCTGGCCACACAGGTTCTTCACATACTGCCCTGGGTCACACGTGGATTGTGACGTACCAGGTAAAGACCCAATATTTCCACCATTTTTTCCTTTCAAACAATTGCTAAGATCTTGAGTTGTATTTCATAATGTTAATTAAGCTTTCATGCATTTACAAACACAAAGTTGTATGCTTATTAAAACAGTATGGCGGTTCTAGGTCATAAGATGGCTACACAGAAGATCTAGACTAAGTTTATATTACTACCTTTTCCATATTTAAAACTGAAAACAAAAAATAATTAAAATTACTGTACCCATATGTTAGCTGCTGCTGTCCATCTGCCTGAGGTCTAAAGCCTCTGAGACGCTAGAGATGGGCAAGTGGTCAGCACAAGTGTCTGAGACGCAGCTGACAGCACAGGACACTCAGGGCCGAGGCTTCGCCCCGCTCTGTGTGGCTTCTAGGTGTCGAGGGCCCCAGAAGACAGCCTTCAGCCTTGGGCCCCAGAGGCGGCGCAACACAACGTTCATAGATTCTCCCTGCGCGCCTGGCACCTGTCGCTCCAGTGGTGGTGACACTCCCCTGCGCGCAGCCCCTGCTCCCGTCGTAGCGGGTGAACATACCTGTGCAGGCTTTAGCTGCCACTCACAGCACTGAATAGAGTCAGGCACGAGCTTTGTTCTAGAGAACGAGAGAGGTTCAACGCGGACAGACTGTATGCAAGAGGTAAAAATCATACTTCGGAAGGTCTCGGGGCAAAGTCAAAAAGAACACGTTGCAGAGGTGGAAGTGGAGGTGCAGGAAACCAACTCCATGCAAGGCAGGAGAGAAGTGGTTAAAGGGACGGATGGCATTCACTGCCAAAGTCAAGCTTGCCAAACTTCACACTTCTCAGTCTATACGTAATGTCATAAATGAGGTAATCTCAATAATATCAGCTAGAACAGAAGTTCTGAAAATGTGTGGGACACCAGTATTCACTTGCTCGTTCACTTGTTTAATGAGCATTTTTATGAGTTTCAATTTCTGCGCCACATTTCCTCAGAATCAGAGGGAAAGATTAACAGAGGCTGTGGGTGCCACTCATGGCCTTGAGTGCAGGCAGCAAGCGAATCACATGTAAAAGATACAAGCGTGAAAGAGCTCAGGATTTCTCTCTGTACCAAATGCAAGTAGAGGCCTAAAACAGTACTGAGTCCTGCCCTGCTTTGATCACAACCTGCAGAGGAGGAAACGCTAGGAGATGCATGAACAGGTAGATACAAATGTAATTATAAATTGTAATGATGAATTTTATAAAGGATAAAGCTGAATGTGGTGGTAGTAACATAACTGAGGAGACCTTCCTGGTAAGTTGATGATGGAAGCCTTTCCCTGAGGAGGTAACAGTTGGGATAAAATCTACAAAACAAGTCCATCCACAGGGACGAGTAGGAGCGTCAAATTCTTCAGGCATAAAGGAGTTGTATGTGCTTATCAAACTACACGAAGATGAGTTCAGCACGAGGGCAAGAGAAGATAAAATTTGGAGGCAGGGAGTGGGACAGGTCATCCAGGGCTTTGGAAGCAGGAGCAACAAGTTTACATTTTATTAAAAATTCAATGGAAGACTTACAGGCCGTCACATGAGGGAATGCTGTGAGTTTGCAGGAGTGGAAACCCGAAGGCCCATAAGGAAACTCCAGCAAGAGTTCAAAGGAGAGCTGAGAGTGACTCACAGTTGGCAGGGCACAGAAAAGAAACCTGGGTTTGAGAACCATCTTGGGGTGTTGAAAGGACAGAAATGGAAAGATCACATATGAGGCATATCAGCACTGATGTGCTGGGTTTTAGTCTAAGCAACTGGGAAATGGTGATGTCACTCCCAGAGGTGGTGAAGGTTGGGTGAGAAATGGTTTTTACTTTAGGTATTCAGACTAATAAGAATGATTGTGTTATATTAATGATGTCAAGGAACAAGATGAGTGCACACATCCTTTTATCAGGAGAAACACCGGGCTGGAGTTACAAATGCACATGTATGTTCACTGCATGGGAAGGGACACACTCACCCTGAGAGTTTTAAGGCAATGAGAGAATTCTGTCTCCGATCTTGGAATCTCCAGCACTGACCAATTTAGAGTAAGAGGAGATGCCGGCAGAAGGGAAAGAGACGTAGCTAGATGTAGGGAAAAAACAACAAAGGACCACAAATGGCGGTGATGTAAGCGTTGGGAGTTGTCAGTGACGTCAGAAAGAGCTCTTAGGGTGGAGTGTGGGGCACTAACTGGAAGCCGTAACAACATGAAGACCACTTGTACCAGCAACTACTTTGAGGAGTCTGCTTATGAAGAGGAACTGGAGCTCTAGTTCATTCAATAGATGAGTAGTTGGAAGGGCTCTGAGGACAAAGGCTGTGTGCATGCCCGAGTGTGTACTGCAACTGCAGGGTGACAGGATGGTCCGGAAGGCAGGAAGATGGTAAATGCATGGAGAAGAAGGGGACTCTTGAGGTGGCCATGTGGAAGGAAATCAAGGACACCTGTGGCAGACTGAATGTCAGCAGGAAGAAAGACAATGTCCTATTTCACTACGAGCCGCAACAAGACGCCGGCTGGTGTGGATGTGTGAGAGAAACAGGCTCCTGGCACCAAGAGATGTTTCAGTCTTTCGAACGAGCCTGAGGAAAACCCAGCAGTGGACCTGGGTGGTTTAAACCGAGAAAATAATGCAAGTCATCCAGAGAGCCGAGAAACTAATATATTAAAGCTATGTAGCCGAACTCCACCAGTGTCGAGACATTATTTCAAATTTTGAGGTTGCTAACTTATTTTCCCCCAATTATTCTCTTTATCAGTATATATTTGCTATGCATAATAATTACACTCAACTTGCAAAATCGGCACATATACATACGGCATCTTCATGATTTTACCCCCACCCCATTCTTACTACCACCTCCTTAAATCTCCCTATTTCTTATCATCACTCTTTTACTTGTTTATTCCTTAGCTTTCTTATCTTAGCAAAAGCATGTAATATTTAAGCTTCTACATCTGATTTATGTTATTGAGCATAATGGTCCCAAGGTATATCCATTTTCTTTCAAATGACTCAAATTTGTCTTTTTTATGGCAGAGCAGAACTCCACTGTGTAGATTGCTCATTTACAGTGGAGCCAGCCTGCTACAGTATGCCCGCCTTGGTTATCTTTTGCTGCCCAGGTAAGGACACAAAAATGGTGGGCCAATGAATTCAGCCTGAAAGAAGTTGGGTGAATGGACTGTGATGGAAGGAGATACAAGCAAGTGCATAGAACTTTGTAAGAAAACAATAACAAGTAGCTGAGCCAAGAAACCTAAGCCAAATAAATACCAGGCAGGCATGGTGTGGGTAAAGACTGGTGGGACTTCTAAACTGGGCATTAGGATGTGATTGAAGAAAATAATGCGGAAATAACAGGCTGTCAGTAAGAGAAAAAGAAAAAGGACTTTGGCGATGATAAGTTTCATGGGATCGCCTTAGGTATAACTTTCAGAGCTGGAGTGAAGGAAAGAGCCACTGGAGAATTGAGAGGCCTGTAAGATAAACACTGGACACACACACTCACATACTGACTAGCCAAAAACCCCAAAACATGGAAAAAATCAGAAAGGCAGAGAATGATACTGTTTATGGTGTTCATTTGAAACTGTTCAGTGCACAATGTATCTTGATAGATCAGTGGGTCTGGGCACCTGGGAAGCACTCTGTGACCAAGTGGCTCTTCTGGGGTGTCAGGGCTGTGCACCACTATGCCAACTCCTCTAGCTTAATAGGAGGCTCTGTATAGCTTCCAAACAGTTTGATTACTGTGTACAGAATGTCTACAGGGAAGCTTGTCGTCGGTTACGGCAGATGGCTCTGTCCTATAAAAGTGATGGCAATAGCATGGCAGTACATTAGCAGTTGGCCAGCCCAATCAGGGTTGTCATTGTCATTAGTATTACCCATATCAGTACCATCAAATCGCCATGCTTCCATCTACTGAGTTCTTACTATAAAGCAGATACTGCATCTTGCTAAGACGTTAGGATAACAACAGTTTATGGAGGACGTAGCTGAAACTCAGTGAGAGAAAGCAACAGCATAATCTCAGAGCTGCCAAGTGGCAAACCAGGCCAGTGGAGCCGTTCGCATCTCAACTCTTTTTTTTTTTTTTTTTGAGATAGGCATTGACTTAATGTCCATAAAGCAACTTCCAGAACTTTGTGCAAAACCAGCCCTAATTAAAAAAAAAAGAAGCCCTTGACCCTAGTCTTCCATGTCTCAATAGATACGAGATTTTAAAAATGACAATGTCATCTTAAACCAAAGTGACCTGAGTTGCAATTAAAGTTCTGAGCTTCTTTTCCTCATGGAATTGGATTAGCACAGAAGAGTGAGCTCTGTCCTTAAACAGGGACACTCACCCTTAATTCAAAGTCTTAGGTGGTTACCAGCAAATACTGCTGACCTTCTGTGTGTTATCTGTTCATGCAGGCTGATTTAATGTTCCTACTTCCCTTGTTCTACCTTTTTGTTTTTTTCCATTTTTATTAGCATGTACAGGCAGGACACAAGGGTTACATCAAACTTGAGAATTTTGTGCCCATCTGTATCACAACAAGGTCACATTCCCTTCCCCAGGCCCCTTCTCTCCCTCCCGCCCTCCCCCTCATTCCTGAATCCCAGCATCTCCCTCCTCTTTGGTGCACCCCTGAGTCTGCAGCGCTGCAGGCGCCCGCAGGACCTGACCTGACTGGGCCTCTGTAGCTGTGCCTGGGGCTGTGCTACGCACCCTGCTGTGCAATGGCCAATGCAGCTCCTTGGTAGAGACTTGGCCTTGCCCAGAAAATGCCCAACTTTGCCGTCAAAATCCGCCAGAAACCTTCACAACATAAATTGTTTTACAAAATTTTTAAATAAAAATCTCGGGTCAATTTTTTGATTCAAAACAAAGCAAAACAAAAAAAGAAAACTTCTACAGCTTAAACTACTCTAACGTTTACCTACAAGAGTAAATATACATTCATTTATACTTTTATTCATTTATTATTTCACAGATATTTGCTGAATACAGTAGAATTTTTAAAAATGTACTTTTGCTGTTGTTTTTGGAGATGTGTTTACTCAGGAGCGCAGCGGGCCTTTGCTTCCTGGGATCCTAGACAAAGACGGGCTGACCATAACAAAAACTTCAGCGTGGTAAAGCCTAGTAACGCGATATAAGAGGTGCTTGAGACACTGTATTTTTAATTTGATCTCACAGTGCAACCAACAAGATGAGCAGTTCAAATTTTATGCTCATTGTATAAGTTAAAACACACAGTTTGTCCCAAGACACAAAGCTGTGGTGGAGCCCTAAGATTGACTGACCCTAGCCCTGGGCTCGCCTTGTCCCCTGGCTCTCTGGTTGGCCTCAGCCTCTACCGATCTCCACCCTCTTCTCCACGTCTGTCTGGCCTGCCTCTGCTTTCTAGCTTTTCAGGGGCTGAGTAGTCCTTATTAGATGTTCTTTGGCTGCTGCAGAAAGCTCCTCCTCAGCTACTCTTCCTGTTCACTCCCTTCTCCACCCTTTCTCTCTTTCTACCTTCTGATTTTTTTTTTAAAACAAAGTCGAACTTGGGCAACCAGAGATTTGAACCTTTAAACTAATTTCCAATAACACTGAAATGATCACTGTCTACCTTCCTCACCATCACAAAGTATTTTAAACAGATTCTGTGAATCCTGATTCATTTCTGTAAAATGTATTTTTATGATAAAAATAACAATTATTGGAAAAATTAAAAAATAATTTACACATATCACCATAATTCCCCTACCTAGAATGATGGGTGGAGATATTTGATGAATTCTTTCAGATTAGTTTTATGCATCTGTTTTTATATAATTTATCATTGTTTTCTTTAAATAATGCATCTTCCACTTATAATCATGAAACTTCAGTTTACAGCATTTCAAGGTCATTTCGGTGTAAAGAGCTTCCCAGGCAGAGAGAGGACCGAGTTACTGGTGCAGGGAAACTGCACAGTGGACGAGAGAAGAAGAAAGAAGCACCCGGGTCCTGTTGGTCTGTGAGTCCGCACGGAGATGTCGCTGCTGGGTTTCTGACCGTGGGCCTTACACATACCCATCCTGTGGTCATCTGCTTGCAACTTTAACAAACTCAGAAGGAACTGTTGCCAAGTCAAGCCAAAATTCAGAAAGGACATATAGCAAAAGCTCTTCTCTCTGCCATGTTTGGGCAACACATGTTCCCCAGCATATGAGGGGAGGGTCAAGTTCATTACAGAATGCATTTTCTTTAAAATGAAGTATGTACAGAAAGCATCTGGATGCCTCCTACTGTGAGAGGCTTTGGATAGGCACAGAGATTTTTCCGCACTCTTCAAGCTCCAGAGCAGATGTGGGGATCTTGTCTGAGTGGCAACTAAAAATAGTGCTAGTAATTCATATGCACACTGGGGTATCAAGTGACATCTACCTAGAATTCTTTATCCCAGATGAGGGAAAATTTTCCTTCTCTGTAACAAGGCACACTAGTTATTGGTACTTTAGAATATTCAAGTCATATTTTTATTGGTAAATGACCTTGTCAAAATTCAACTGTAATTGGTATTTGTTCACCCGTTCCTCACTATGAACGGGAAGCAAAGGATAAAAGCCACTGGAACTAACGATAAGTAGTTGTTCTTCATCTCGTTCTATGGTTAATAATGAAGAGTAGGTATGTATGACTGCGCTTTATATATGATCTGTGCTCACGATAACATTATTAAGAGTATGGATAAGAACATGCTCATGGGAGTTGTAACTAACTTGCATTATGACATAGTTTATGGGAAGCTATCTTTCTGAGTGATACTTCAGTTGTCCTTCGAGACATGACTATCTCATTTATCTCTTCTACTGAGAATCCACAAGATAGGCTGAGAGAAAGCCTGTGGGGCTAAGGGGCTGGAGGAATAGCGCAGCAGGTAGAGCACTTGCCTAGCCAGCACAAGGCCCTGAGTTCAACCCCTCAGCACCACATAAGCCAAGTGTGGTGGCACACACCTATAATCCCAGCACTCAAGAGGCTGAGGCAGGACTGCTGTGAGTTGGAGGCCAGCCTGCCTGGGCTACATAGTGAGTTCAGGACCAGCCTGGATGACAGAGCAAGACCTTGTCTCAAAAAAAAGGAAAGTATATGGAGTTAAGAAAGTTTAAGAGACAGAACATAAAATATTAAAAAGATTTATTTTCATCAATCTCTTTCATCCTTAACCATCTACTTTGCTGCTAAATCTCCAAGATTGTATACACTACACAGTGATTTTCAAATTCATTTGACCAGACTCCACACTTTTTTAAATGGAGAACTGGATTTAAGTCGACATAAAACTCACTTTGAAAACACACTGGGGGCTGGAGGAATGGCACAGCGGTTATAGAGCATGCTTTGCAAGCACAAGGCACTAAATTTGGTTCCCGAGAACCACATAAATCCAGGCGTGGTGGTGCAAGCCTGTAATCCTATCATTCTAAAGGCTGAGGCAGGACAATTGCCATGTGTCCAAGGCCAGCCTGGGCTGCACAGTGAATTCAGGACCAATCTGAGCTACAGAGCGAGACTCTGTCTCAAAACAACAACAAAAATGTAAAAAAGGAAAGAAAACACGAGGTTATGAGAAGAAACATTTTTGCACCTAATTAGACCAGCTGTCTAAATCTACACTAAAGAAATTATTCAAGATATAACGAATTTCTCTACTGCAGAATGCATCGATTATTCATTCCAAAACCAGAAATAAATGTTCACTAATAGAGAAGTAATTAGGGAAAATACGGAGACAACAGAATCACGCAAAAGTATTAGTGATACATGTAGATCCTATCCTAGTGAGTAAAGTTCATGCTAAATTTTAACTGAAAAAGTTATATCAAAATTTTTATAGGGAATTCAGGGATGCAAAAAATAAATATAAAGAAATAAACAAAAAGGAAACATACCAAAACAACATTAATGGTAGCAGGGTCATGGCACTGGTAAGGTAGCAGTTCACATTCTGTGTGCCCCGGCTGTTTCCTCCTGAAGCCCCCATCTCCTTCCCTGCCTTATTTCTTTCCTCATGCCTCTTTTGAATAAAAAACATAATGCATGAAGTTGAGTAAAAAACCTATTCTTCAAAGAACTTCTACAGTGTAGAGAATACAAGCATAGGCATGTACTGATTTCACTCGACAAGGAAATACAATCTTTAGAATCCCACAGAATTTCCTGAGGCAGCACATTGCTATTTTGGGGATGTTCCTAATTCAATGATTCTGAACACAGCTAGATTCATGGGTAGTGGTGGCCGAGGGGCTGGCTTTGATGTGTAGCTGTTGTCTGCGTCCTACAGGATCCTATATGGCTCTGAGACACATTAGCGTCCCATCAGCTGATGCTGTCCTACCTAAGCTTCCAGACTAACAGGGAGAAACAAAAAAACGTTAGATACAATCTCAAGAAGTCTTGTAGATGTTCTTCCAGAGCCTGGGTCATTTCTGGGCAAGAAAGGTGAAAGCGAAAACTAAGTCCAGATTCCCTTGGGAACCAGCGTTGATTAATTAGTTCAGTGGCTTTCATTTCTGATAAACTTTTTCCTTTTTTTGACCACTTGCTCACATTTAATCTCAGGACATTGCGTGGGGTATAATTACTGGGACTGAGCAAGGCCATCAGAACTGCGGGGAAGCACTGCTGGGTGGCGTTCTACTGCTCGTGAGCCCTGCGTGCCACTTCATGACCACTGAGACCCCCGGGAGGGAGACGCACAGTAATTAGGAACATGGCATTTGGAGCCCCATAGTTCTGGATTTGCATCGGACCTCCTGTGCTAGGAGGAGCTAGCTGTTCAGCCTTGGGAAGTTACTTAAGTTTTTACATCTTCAGCTCCACCAAATGAAAGTTGGGAATAATTCTCTGTAATTCATGTGATGACTTCAGTATCAAATGATGTAGCATGCCGGAGACCCAATGCAGTGCCAAGCCCTTAACAACAGTAGCTACTATCCACTGTTGTATCATTAATTTTTTCAAAAAATTTACTTTATTTTAAATAGGTTTCCTTCAATTTTTCTAGGAGTTTGTTAAAAATTTTCATTAATCAAATCAAATCAGTCAGGAAAGCGCTACCCTGTTTCCAACGTAAGTCGGCAGAGGTGTCAAGCGTTATTTCCTCCGAATTGGGCTTTAAAGCTCCTAAGAGCCGACAACATTCATGGTAGTGTCCCCCTTTCGATAATCCAGCCTCAAAGAATTCCATCCATTTGGTGAGGCAAGTTCCTCCTCCTCTGAAGCCACACGGATCCCTCTAAACTAAATCCCTGCTCTTCCTCCATTTCATTTTTTAAAATAGTTCCTGAAGATTTTAACCACAACTGAATCAAAACTAACCAGCCTGTAATTTCCTGGTATGTCCCTAACGCCTTTCTTTTAAAACAAAACACACACACACACACACACACACACACACACACACACACACACACACACACACACACTGCCATTGCACTGGCTGATTTCCAAAGTTTCGGGGTTTTGACTGGAGTGAGCTGGAAAATGTCTGTGAAAGTTACTCTAATTTTTTTTCTTCGTTCCTTTTTTGGAGGAGGCTCTGGGCTCTTTGAGGCTTCATTGCATTGTATTAATCAAAAATAGGCAGTTTTTATTCTGAATTGCTTTAAGATAAGTTTAGCACATATATTTTCCTTCTCTTGCATTCTAACATACAAGATAATAAGGCAGCTTGTGCAAAACACAAAAGCTAAGAAGATAACAAGCTGCCCTTTCATACGAAGGACATGCTAGCTAAGGGAAACTCAAGAAAACATGGCTAGATATTTGAATTCATAAACGCACAGTTCAAATATATTTCAACCTGCATAGGATTTTCTAAAATATTTGCAACCATTCTGAACTCAGAGACAAATAAGATTAGAAGAGTTATTTAAATAGCAATGGCGATTTGTGTTGTAGTTATTTTGTCTATTTTAAAAAACAATGAAATGTTTTCTTTCAGCTGAATTCTCAACATAACTGAAATAGTTTGATTCATAGTTGTTTTGGCTTTAGAAAATGTTCGTAAGTAATGTAGGACATAAAAGTTGGGATTAAAAGGAAGCAAAAATGTAACTAAAAATGAAAATTCAGAGAATAACTAGGTTAAAACATGATTCAGGACAGAACCTAATCAATTGGTTTTAAAATCATGAAGAACATTATAAGAATACATGTGGCTAGTATGTTGTTTCTATTAATATTTAGTTCAATAAATGTGTTTTAAATTAATGACTTGGTGGCAGATTGGTAATGATGAAATTAAAAATGCAAAATAAATGTTGAGATAATGATGTAAAAAACGTTCACTTCTAAACAAGACAAATTCTTTCAAATTTTAAAATATGAAAAAATTAATTTAGGATTTTGTGAGAAATAGTCAAATTTAGCAATTCTGAAATGCTAAAATATATCAATGGAACAGACTGCATTTTTTGTACTCTGTTTGGAAGTAATTAAGAAGTACTCAAAGAGATGAATATTTTTAATTAGATTCAACTTATTTGCAATTAGAGATCAGCTTTTGTGTCCTGGAAATTCATGTTAAAAGATTTAAACTATTCTTAAAAACATACTTCCTTGAATTTTTTAAATGATATTAGCCAGCAAGTATTCTTGCAAAGCCAAAAGCGAAAGCAATGTGAAAGTATTATAGGTATAACTGAAATAATGTCTTTACTGTACTTGGCAGTTGAATATTATTTTCTAATTTATTTTAAAAAGAAGTTTAGATCAATTAAAGCAGTATTAAATATACAGTGCTATGTTGTATTTGTTTCGCTGAAGAAAAAGAACAGGGACCCGATTCTATTAGCTATTTCTGCCTTCACATTCTCCCTAATCTTTTCTGTAATTACTGCTATAGATATTTTTAAACCATTCATTTCAAAAAATTCAATTCCAAAAATTAAACACAGAAGATAGAAAACATTCTTTGGGTTGTACAGATGTAAGCAATATACTGAAATTAGCATTTGAAAGAAAACATCTATATAGATTTCATGTTGTGGTTAAAAAGCTGAAGATTCAGTCACTTCCCTTCCAGGAATGCGAGAATCTCATCCTAGATTCAGAAAAGAGGAAGAGGGTGGGTAAAAGTCCTTCTTCTTTTGGTTTTTTTCCTTTTTTTCATTTTTAATGCACAGCAGGGTATCATTCTTACATACCTTCTGTTTATGATGCTTTCTGCCTAGCTCCTGGCTGACAAGCATTAACCTCCATCGTTCCCACTGACCTTGTGGGCAGTGTTGCTGAGGTGAACATAGATTACATCACCCCGCGTGCACACCTTTCATCTCGCCTTTACCCAGAGCACTTTTGGGAGAGTATTCATTCCAGTCACTTTTCATCAGTTTGTTTAGCACCTACTCATATGGTTTTTGACTCAAAGATTTGAGGCTGGTGTTTTGGGAACCCCAAATAACAAAGGCATTAAATTAGATTATGTAATTGTTGGCTCTTAATTGCTCAGAGAGTTCTCTTACTGTGTGTCTGACACTTTTTTCTTTAACATCTAAAGCTCAAACTCCAGTTCTGTAAGACTTTTTAAGTTTTTGACAAAACAAATTAAAATTATTTCCATATCTTTAGAATGTCTTAACAATGCTATTATAGCTCACAATTCAAAGAACTGCTTAGCAAAGTAATAATGCTGAGTATTTTTATATTATTGTATTCCTTTAAAAACTGTTTGAGCGACGAAGATAGTCTACTTTTACTTAAAATTTCTTAATTGGAATCTACAAACTATTCCTATACTAAATAACTACTGTCACAATAGGTGGCAAACAAGTAAATTTACACTCTAACTTGTCATTGTAGGTACAATTGGAAAGTACAAAGCACACAAGCTGCAGGAATTTTCATAAGACTCCCAGTCTTCTTTTTATAATTCAGATTTCCATATGACATTGGAATTTAAACAAGCAAGAAAGATGTTATTATACTAGTTTCAAATTTTCCAATTTTTCTACCGCCAAGTCTCAACATCTTTGAGCATTTCCTAAGGTATGGTCTCTTATAGACCATGGAAAGAGCTTCAGTAGACGGAAACTACACCGTCAAGCATGGTCACAAGAGAACACTTTTCCTCGGAACAGTGTATACCACCCTAATAAGATGCGGTACGGGAATTTTTTTTTGCAAAACATAAAGCCCTGTATTGCAAACACAGAATGAGGTTACTTTATTAGTATTTGTCTATACTTACCTTTTAACGAATGCAACTCAAGTGGGAAACCTAAATTTGGGGTCTTGCAGAGAGAGGTGAACAAGGGATTATTGGAAAATGTTTTTCTTTCTTCATTAATTCATTTTGTGTCACCCACTTAAAATTATAAATAAAATGGCTTATTTTCAAGTCCATACACACACACACACACACACACACACACACACACACACACACACACACTATTATATACACGTTTAAAGGCATTTGGCTTTCCAAAAAAATTTCAGCATGATTTGGAAACTAAAATCATTTCTCATTTTTGCATAATGATAATAATAAATGGATCTGAAGCTGGCATCGCTTTGCTAAAAGTATTTTTTAAAATTTTTCAGATGCAAATGTGAATTTTTTTGAGAGCACAGAGATTGATTTCCATAGGCAAATTAAATGAGAAACCCACACATGAAGAAATCATCAAACACATTATATGGAAATCGGAGGGGTGGCTACCGCAGAAACAGTCCCTTCATTGTGAAGGAGCCCCTTATGTTAATAAGGCCTTCCTGTTGAACATCAAATGAAATAATTTGAATAGTTAGATGTCAAGTTGAGGAGACTTTTCTCTCCTTTTAAATATTTACTTCTAATTCTCTTCCTTTCCACGTCACTTCTTTGCTACAAAATACACTACCATAAAAAAGTCTGCAGCACACCCTCAATAGCATTATTTTGATGTAGAAGGAGGCTTATTTTTTAATGGAGTTATCATAATTCCTCCAATAGATCTTTGGATAGCCTTTTCACTAAGAATCAGAGGTGAAGGCTGAATCAGGTGACACTGTTTCATAGGAGCTTACGAAGAGGGAAAGTGCTCCCAGAGAAGCTCAGCCCCTTCGCCTGCTGTGTGCCCGCCTCTGACAGCCCACCATGTCAGACGATACCTTCTTTTCATTTTCCCGTCGCTGTTGGTCCTTTAATTTAATCTGGAGAAGTTGAAATTTCAAGAGTTTCCCTATCAGCGGTAAGGTCAATTTCTCTCCACTATCCATAATTGTTTTAGCTGCAATTAACACCTATGAAGAAACACAATTATTAGAAAAAAACCCCAGGCATTTCATAACTTTTGGTGCAGTTTGTCAGTGGTGAGACTAGAAAAGGGTTTTTTATGTTTCACAATGTTTGTCTTACGGCAAAGGTACTGGCAGAAAAAAAAAAGAAAGAAAGAAAGAAAAAAAACTGCCCTGGAGAGGATACTGGATACTCACCTCCACCTTAAGTAGACTGAGTGTTTGAATACGACCGCCTTCCTACAGCGGTGGTAAACTCAGATTCACTAAACACGGCACAGAAAAGACAGGCGGGGAAGAGTGACAGGTCACTTTCCCGCTACAAGAAGTCTACTTTTGTTTGGCATTGCCAGTAGTCCAAACTGTCAGACTGTGACTTATATTAGGACGTTATAAATTAAATCGGGCTTTACCACAGTGGGGAAGGCCATGTTAGCAGGCTTTATTTCTTGATGACCAAATCAAGTGAAAGATAAAAGAAGCTTGGCGCAGAGGCGCTGCTCAATCCTCTGGTATGCGGCCTAATTGGGGTGAAATAAGGTTATTGAGTTTTCTTTGGGTGACGACAGCCACTAGGAACATACAGCTGTACCGTGCAGATGTGTGGCACTGACAGCCTGTTTTATGACTGTGTTTTTTACAGCTTGTCTCCCCTAAATTTCACACAACTCTCTAACATCTGGGCCCTTTTCCTTGGAGTCCTGTAACCACTGTATTTACTGCAAAAAAAATAAAATCACGTAAAATATACCATAAAAGTTGTTATGTGTTTCTCTTTATTCGTGTTGTCTCCCTAATAAAGTTCACCTCTGCCTGAAGGACTGTCACAGAAGTAATTTAGTTAAAGTATTTTTCAACTTTGTTTTACGCAAGCATCATATTTATTTGTAACCTCAGGATGAATTAGGTGTTACTAAACTGTTCCGACGTGGTGCCTTTCTACCCCTGCTTTCTCCCCCCTTGGAAGAATCACTTCTCACAGCACATCTGCTGTCAATTTCAAGCTCTCGGTCTCTGACAATGACCGTGTGCGTCGCATCTCCCGAGCTGTGTCCTGTCTGACGTTTATCCTGGTTCTTGGTCAGCACTTCATGTCCGGTCCTCCAGTTCCTCCGACTTTCCCTTCTGCCAAAGGAAACAGCTGAAGGGGGCGTGTATTTTGCGTCTAACTGCCATGGCCCTGTGGATTATCGTGTGCCAAATGTAACCGGGCCTCTTAGAGACCATGCTGGGGTTTCCTGCATTGCACTGCCGAAGGGGAAAGTCAGGAAAAGGATTCCTTTAAAGCCATCCTTTCTGAAGTCCAAAGCAACAGACCTACGGGCAGAAAGCTTCGTGGGTGCGTAACGGAGCACCCTGCAGGAAACACATGCTTAGCCTTTCACACGCTGCTCCCGCTAGCACGATCCAGGGAAAGGGACGTGCCGGGCTATGACGCCGAGGGTCAACGAACCCCAGAAGGTGATGATGACTGAGTCTAACACGGGAGAGAGGCCTAAGGGGACCACAGGCCAGGCGCTCACGTGGACACAAACGCTGTGAGGGAAGGCCCAAACCCAAGAGTCGATGTCAATATTTGGCTTGAAATGAAAATTTTCAATGCTATCCAAATCTATGCGGACAATTGGGCTGCTTCATGACATCTGAACGAAAATATTTAAATCGGGCTTTTTAAAGCCCGGGAAGTTGAACAGAGAGTGTTTCCCTGTACAGCAAAGACAACGGTCTAAGTGACGGAAGTCAGCATTGGAACGGCCACGCAGAGTGGCTCTGGGCTTTTCCCCCTGCTGATCTGTGAGATGGCAAACCCGGCTGTGCTTGGTGGGTCGGTCTGGGAACAGTTTCCTGGAGTCATGCTGATAGACAGAACGTCTCTTGAGGTTCTTGCTAGTTCCCTGTTTCTAGGAGTCTGTGAATACTGCCCACTGTCGAAACACACTCCAAACACACCAGATTGTCCTCAGACAAAGGTATTTTGCAGGCTATAAAACTTACTTCTAGTTTGTTATAAAATACTACACGAGCGCTGGATTATAAGCAAAATATGACATAGCATCATAGTAACAGTGATTTCCTGCCCTGTTGTGGGGACACAGGTGATGGGGAGTGTTGTTAATACCGTGGGCAACCTGGCCCTCAGGACACATGGACACAGACTGTAGTGGCGGGGTGAGGCAGTACCAAGGAGGAACCCCTAGGAGCTTCCTCTTCCTGGTAGATTCATGCCAGCCTAGAGAATGCACAGGCTGCACGAGGCACCATTAGCCATGGCAGAGGCTGGGTATACTTGTCCTTAACAAGGCTTCCTTGAAGACAGTTGATTCCCACAAATGCCACATTCAACCAATACAGACTTTGGAAAACTAATGAAAATAAGTGTCTTGCTTAACTCGAAATTTGAGACTGAAGATGTTCATGGTATGTGGATTATCCCCAAGAGAGCAGAAGAAGGGGATGTTTACAAATTAATTTCCCATAAAACTGCTCTCTGCTAGTATGTCATAACTGACAGCTCCATCTAGTCATTTGGACTCAGATGAAAAATAAATCCTTAGAAGATGAAGATCTTTTTTTATTTTTTTTGAGATAGGGTCTTGCTCTGCAGTCCTGGTTGGTCCTGAACTGCCCAGCATGGCCTCAGACACACAGCGATCTTCCTGCTTCAGCTTCCTAAGTGCTGGGATTATGGGTACGGGCCTCTATGCTCAGAAATTCTGTGGTGCTAGGGGAAAAAAAACTGAGGCCTGTGCCTCCTAAGCGAGCTCCACTCCTAGGCCCTCAAAAAACCTTTGTGTGAAGGACGTCTTTAGGGAAATTTAAAATTAATACAGAGACAAATTTAGGAGAAAATGTAGCTTTTCTCCCAACATTCCAGGAAGATTTCTCCATCCCTTGCAAATCTTCGACCCTTCAGGCCCACAGGGCCCAGTATCTAAGGATGGGATGTGCGTGTGTGTCTGTGTGTACGCACTTGTGTTGAGTACACATCTGTACAGAGACATAAGCTGTAACATGACAACGGCTGTACTTTCTGGGGAACGAGAAATGTGGTAGAAATGGTGGCAGCAAGCTGGAAGTGGCCAGGGAGTAATTAGACAAAAATCTAATCTTCTCAAACTAGACAGAAAAACACTTCTAAGTGGGTGAGAGCCTGGGCATTCATTAGACCAAAATACCAGGTAAGTGTGCTTGGCGTGAGTCAGAAACTCAAGAAGCCATGAGCCTTATGGGCTAATGGGACTCATTAAAATGGTGAAAACTGTTGTCAGGCAAGGCCTGAGACCCCCCGGACCTCCTCTGGTCAGGTCCCCAAGTATGAGGGCCTGCTAGGACTGGGAGGCTCAGGGCCAAGTGACTAAAGGGGGTCCGTTCTGGGAAAGATGGCCGTAGGAGAAAATTGTGTCTCAAAAGAGTACAGCTGGGGCAAAAAGCAACGCTCAGTATGGGAAGGTATTTATTTGGAGTGTAGACGTTCTTTCTGTTTTAGGAAGTTGTGATTCTGAGAATATTGAGAAACAAATTCTGTTTATCACTGACTTGGCGCAAAGACTTACTGTGTATTTACCAACTAATAACTGGATTCAACAGAAATAAAACAAGTAAGCCAAGTTGTTTCGTTGACTCCCCAGGCCCTCCCTTCTATCGATTCTTCCTGTCTGTAGTAATGCTCACATTGGTAAGCTCAAGGGTCTGCCTGCCCCGTAATTAGAAGTTTGCTCCACACGTGGACAGGGAGGACACTGTGAGGCTTTCTGCCTGATTTCCCTGGCATGCGTGTAAGAAGCATGTGGGACAGCTTGACTCATTGTTCAGCTCACACATTAAATCACAGGTGGGTTTTGAGGATGTGAAAAGATTTGATAGTGGCATTTCTTCTGCTTGGAACTGGCTTTGGGTGCAGGGGTTGGAGGAGAGCACAAGGTGTGGCCGTGTGAGCCCACGAGGGGGTGGGAGGGAGAGCTGGGGTGCACCCTTCTGGACTTCTACCTGGCCCAGAGCTTGTTCAAAAGAATCCTTTGGGAAGTGGCAGGACTGCGGCCCCAGAACTTCTGCATGCTGTGGCAGGAGAATCAGAAGTTTCCGCCCACGCCGGGCAACTCAGTGAGACCCTGTCTCAAGTCAACAATAAAATGGAGATGGCAATGTAACTCAGGGTGAAAGCCCTGTGCTCAGTGCTCAGTACCATGGAGGAGAAGGAGAGGAAGAGGAGGAAGGAGAAGGATTTATTCCCGTAACCGCAATAATGCACAAAGTGTGATTTCATATTTAACTTATTTTCTTTAGCCTAACAAATCATAACTGGATGGGGTATGTAGAGACCCTGGTTAGTAGCAGGAGCAGATTTATAACCGAGAAGCTGACCCAGTGCTGACTAGCTCCACAGGATTTCAGCGGGTGCCGTATTCACTTGGGAAGCTTGTTTCCTTAGTAGATGAGTGAGTCAACAAAGGATGAAGACCATTGTCCTTCCTCATGGTAGAGTCTCAGCAACACAGAAGATGCACAGTGAAAAGAGTATGTTTTTCCAACCTCTTCCATTTGTTTTCCCAGAGATAACCACTGGTAATGAAGTCTTATGTATCTTCCCATAATTCCTTCCGCATGCATAAATATAGAAACATATACTTTATACAAATGTGATCACGTTATTCATATTATTAAGTGCTTTACTGCTTGAGTTTTTACATAAAAACAACCAAGACAGCTTTCTGGGCTGATACGTTTTGCTTACATATGTATTATTCAGGAGGCAGCAGTCTTTTCACAGGTAGGTATGTGGTTATTTTGCTAACCAGCTCTCTGTTGACAGACGTTCAGGCTATCCCACTGTCCCTGCTAAGTGCATTTTTGCTCCGACTCGCCTTATATGCAAGGGTCTGCTCCCCAGCCCTCGTTACCAGCACTGAGTGCCCACCAGCACGGCATCTGTCGACGCCAGGGTTGATAGTTTTGACGACAGTGGCCATGTTCTCATCTGTGCCGCATGATGTGGTAGCCACTGAGGACAAGTGGCACTGGTGAGATTGAGAAGCTGACGTTTTTAATTTTATTTTTTAATTGATTTAATTAGCTACTGTTTTGCTCAGGGTGAGGATGTATGATAGAAATAATGAATCTGTAACCCTCCCATCACGTTATCCATATTGTTTTACTCCAAAACTGAAAGGAAGGTTAACTATTTAGAACCATCTCTGGAAAAATATTTTCAGAAGGGAGATGCTTACGTTTATTAAATAATACAGTGAGAATTCTCACTCACCCAGTGAGAATCGCGACAGGTAAGAAAAATCTATGGTTTCCGGGCTAACACACTTGTTTCTAGTCACGGCAGAGATTAGCCCTTTACGGAGGATGACGGCTTGGAGTTTGGCCTCGGCTTCTTCCTTCTGTCAGTGAGGTAACTGTACTCCGACCGAGCAGGTGGCACGCCTCTAGCTCTTGTGCTGCTTGGAACGCCTGGTCTTCGTTGTGCGCGGTTGCTGATATTTCCTGGAACTAGCTCATGTAGGTGAAGGGCTCTGATAAAACATAAAAATTCCCCTTTGGCCACTGTCAGAGAAGTGGGACAGTGGAGAGAGTGGGTGGGTGGGTGGGGGAAAGGGTGCGGGAGGGACTCTGTGCTGGAGAGTAGGAGCCCGGGCAAAGGAGACTCCGCTTCAGGAAGTCAGGTAGGGGGCCGGCGAGCTCGCGCATGTGCACAACGTGTGGAGGCGAGTAGGGAGGCGAGCAGTGTGCGACCACGATGTGGTCCATGTGTCTACATGTCTGTATGTGTACGTGTACGTGGGAATATATTCACTTGCGTGCACAAAGTATATGTATTTGTGTGCAAAGCTGCTTTTGTCACTGCTTAAGATTTTAAAATATACTCAATATCTAAAAAATACTGTCAAAAATTGAAACATATATGTATGCATGTGTATACACATACGACTATACATGATATATGTTTTTATATAGATACATATTTCTCATTTTTTTTCCCAGCATTGGCAATTGAACCTGCAGTGAACCACATTCCTAGTCTTTTTTTAATTTTATATTTGGAGACAGGATTTCACTGCATCAAAATTGATCAAATCTGTGAAATAACTGAAAATACTAGCATTTCCCATCGGCACTGTAAAATAAATACTGATGTTCATTTATCATTTCTACCTATCTAATTACACACAGTGTTACGTTTATCATTAAGCATTCACCAGATGACAGATTTACCATTTATTCACTTTTGTAAACTGTATAATTCTATATCCATTTTCAAAGTTGACTGGTGAGGCAGCTTGAATTTTTTTTTTTTTAAACAAGGTCTCACCTCACAGCCCAGGCTGGTCCTGAACTCACTATGGAGCCCAGACTGGCCTTGGATTCATGGCATTCTTCCTGTCTCAGCCTCCTGAGTGCTAGGATTACAGGCATGTGCTACCATGCCCAGTTTGTGTGGTGCTGAGGAATCGAACTCGGGTTAGCTAGTGGTTGACGTAGCGCTCGCTAGGCAAGCGCTTTAGCTGCTGAGCCGTTCCTCCAGCCCCAGCTTGACTGTTACACCTTTTCCTTTTATCCTGAATCTGATTTATCTCCTAATGACCTTTAAGAGTCAGGGCAACTACTGTCCCAAGAGTCGTCGGGGCTTAGAGAGAAATGCTAGCTTTGATGGGCCTGCTTCTGCGGACCTGAAGAGAAGGGTGGAAGGACAGAAGACCTGCACGTGACCCAACGGGCCTCACGTGGAGAGATCCGTTCGAGAATTTTAGGTCCTTTTGTAGGAGGGATGATGATCTGAAGCCATGAACCACAGGTAGCGTTTCCAGTCCCTTCTTCCCAAATGCCACCAGGTGGCCTTGGATGCACTTAGGCTTCACCTTTTGTATTTTTTTCAACCTACAGGAAAGCTTCTCAACAGTGACACTATTGTCATTTTGTGTGAGACAATTCCTTGTGGGGGAAGCTTTCCTGCCCATCCTTGGCTTGTTACCCTGCTGTGAATACGGAAGTATACCCATATGTTTTCAGATGTTCCCCAGGTGGCAATACGGAGCTCCTGAGACTATTGTGAACTAAAGGCTACCGCCCACAAAAAGACAAAGCATGGTGTGCCATGGATGTGGCAGAGTCTCACTAAGGGTATCTCTCCTGGGTACCGGGACAGAGTAGGAATTCTTAAGGGCCATCCTCTAGATCAAGAGACAAAGGAAGTGACAGTAGTCAGACAGGAAAGACTGTGACTTTAGTTGTTAGGCTGTTACCATCTGAAGCAGCCCAGCTGTTCCATTCATTCAGCCCTTTGTCTACGGGGAAACATCAAGATCTATTTAGACTGTAGACAAAGGTGGAGATAAAAGAAGGAGAGGGTGTGAAAATACACTGTTATAATGCAGAGTGCTAGAAGTAGAAACTATGCCATTCTCAATTTCTTCTAGAAGAGCAATGGAGGAAGTCCATGAAACAACTCTATATCCTCGTCTCCGGCTCCTTCTGCTGTCTTTTCTCAGTTTCTTCTGCGTTTATTAAGTGGCAACTATTTTAGTCATTATGTTACTTGATCCTTTATGTGTCTCGTCTACCCAGTTCACATTCTTTAAATAATGAATAATTTCCAATGAGACATAATTGGAAAAACAGCTGGAAGGAGGGAAACAGCGAGAGAAGGCATTGGAAAAAACAGAAAAAAGGAGGAAAGAAAAGGAATATTAATGACTGAAACATGGTCTCACCATGAGAAAAGGGAAAGAGAGTAATCAAGCGATATTGTCTGTACACGAATTCAAAAGTAACCATACAGATACAAATCCTATGTAAATCACACTGTCTAATGCAAATAGAGCCTAGGAAAGTGCTCAGGCCACAGCTTAAGGACAGTATATAATGACGATAATATCCCTAGCAGGTGACTCCTAGGTCCTTGTCAGCTGCCCATAATTAAACTGGTATCCGTCTCTCCACAAGGTCAGGGCTGTAAAATAACTCCCGTCATTGGACCCCTTACATCTGTGCAGAAATGAAATAATATTTGGCAGTAACAAGGATTCGCTGAAACTAAATAAACAACTCCTTTCAAGACTACATAAAAGTTGGGAACGTAATAACATCTGACAGGGATTAAGACCTCTTTGGGGCTGGAAGGAAGTTTCAGAAGCAGCAATAACAAATACATGGAAGGTAAAACAGAACTTTGCTTTACATGTATAATTTGAAATAGAACGAATCTCCTCGGGGAGATGTATATTTTGAGCATCTAATGTACATGGTACGTATCAGCACGCACAGGATGCATTTAGAAATGTCCGCTGAGCTTACTGTTGAAAGCGTTCCACTGATTCGAGGATGTTGTGGGTTTCTTCTTCTTCTTCTTCTTTTTTTTTTTTTTGGAAAAGCATAATATATACCATGAAACTAATGTGATGATACAGGGAGGAATGGCATAAGGTCAAAGACTTTTCTTCAGATGTGAATTAGGAACCCAAAATTCTATTAGCATTGTAACCTTTTTCTTTTCTTTCTTTCTTTTTTTTTTTGGTAAGGTCATGGTCTTCATTTCCAAGATGTTCTCACTCCTCTGAAGACATCCTTGACCTGTCAGATGAGGGCCTGTCTCTACTGCCCCTGTCTCTTTTAATTTAAACGGTGTGCAGGGTTTGTCTCCCTCACCAACTTGGAAGGCCAGATCCTTTCTAATTCATCTTTCTAAATTCCTTCTTAGAATTCAGGACATATGTAGATATGAAGTATATTTTTTCATTAAACAAATATAAGAATGCTGACATTAGAATTGCTTGACTTGAAAGTGAATATTTTTCAAACATTCGTAGATACAATTATCAACAGAAAGCTCCAGGGATAGATTGGAAGGTGAGTTCTTAGGCTAAAGAACACAGTGGTTTTCCAGCACATGCCTTGAACTAGACACAGACTGTTCGAAGCACTTACTCTCTTTGGATGTCGACAGACTTCACCACTTCATTTTTTCTAGACAAGGAGACGGGCCAATGGAATCACATCGACAGGAATTAGTAGAGATGGTTTTTAACCCAGGTTCCATGAGTTCCTCGCCTTATTCTGGACCACTGCATCCTGAGGCCTCGCAGCAAGCGTTGTTATCCCTGTACTCTCATCCTGTGTTCCAGGTTCTGCCCGGTCTCTGTACCCAATCCTCAGCTTTGCTGCCAGGATCTCCAGCTTTTTAGCTCATGATTTTACATTTAAATACTCGTGTTACTCTTACTGCCTCACTGGTTGTCTTAACTCCAAGCAGCTTACGTAGCTAAGCTGCTTTGTTTTTCGTTATTTTTCTTTTTTTTCCTGGACCAACTGAGGATCTGAGACTCAGGACCCTCAGTCTTGGTAGTCTGTCTCTCGCTCCTCATCCTAAGATTACTCAGGCTGACAGCTGCCTGTACTTTCCAGCCTTTTCTTTCTTAAATCTTTAATTATTTTCTGAAGATTCTACCTTCTGTCTGGGACCAGTGACTAAGCTCTTGCTAGTAATTGACTAGGAGTCTAGATATGGTGCGACTCGGACTGTCTCAATGCTGGACTGCTAGATATTGTTTTCAATTCACTTTGGATGCTGTGCTGGAATCCTTGGTTGATCAGTTATCACCCTCCCTTCTTTTCTAGAGGAGCCTGGCTTTTTTTTTTCTCAGATGTTTATTCTTCTCCCTTTCAGGTCATGAGTCTACATAGAAAAATAGTTAAATGGGTGAAGCTATTTGTACTAAAAATGGCATTGACCTAATTATCACCAGTTGGTTCGGGTCAGGGCTACATGAGGGACGGTTTTCTGGGGCTGCTGGGCCTGGTTTCCTTGGTCACAGCAGAGCTTTAGGCAGAGTCCTGAAGAGCAGGATTGCTTCAGCAACCTTACCACCTATACCTTACCTTCATGTTGAAGTCCATACAGATAAAGGGTCAGGGCACTGTGGATAAATGGGGCTGAAGCACCTACACAACGCTGCACCTGAAGCTTGCCTAGTCTTGTGCTTATATGAGCTGGAACATTCTCTTATTCTTTAGGCCTGTTTTAGGTTTTGTTCTTGTTAACACAGAAGCAAGGTGGACAAGTTGGTATTAATAGGGAGAGATTCATGTCTTCAAATTAATACACTTTGGGAAAAAAAGCCAAGTGATGAGCAAAGTGTATTTTCCAGACTAGAAGCATCAGTGCCACGTGCACTATAAAAATGCAAATTCTTAAACTCTCACCCAGAACTTCTGAATCCCCAATGCTGAGGCAGGAGCGAAACAATCTCTCTACAACTCTCAAGTAATTATGATGTACTCCAGGTTTGAGAGCCACTGTTTAATACCTGGCTACTTTTGTGACTTTTCATAATAACAAATCTAATCTGCAGATCACCATTTCACGCTTGTCAACTTTCAGTTATTTCCATCTATATTACATTTTATTATCATTATCATTATCATTATTATTAATGTTATCAAGTTCTTCCATCACAAAGGATCACATTGGTAGGATTTCTGCTACGGCTCGGCTTCCTATTAAAAAGAAGTTTTCAGTGTGTCAGTCCTATCTTCTATCTTCTCTTTCCCTGAGAACTCAAGTCTTCAATAAACTGTAGTGCTCGACACTTCGAGTATAGATGGTCATGTTTTAGGCTACTTATGCTGCCTACCTTTTAATTTAAACCAAGCCTTCCCATGAAAAGTCCTTGTTCTTGGAGTTTGTCTGTCCTTCCCAGTCACTTTGAGTCATTATATAATGCATGTGGGATGTCTCTACTTGCTAGTTACTGGGAAAACCCTTTGTTAGCAGTTTTCCATAGAACAGCAGTTTTTTTTAGTGACTATCTGTGGTGAACTTTCCTCAGAACCTCTGGGGCCCTAGTTAAAGTTATAGATTGCTTAGGATAAACCCCTACAATTCCCAAATCAGTATCTGGAGGTGAGGGCCTAGGAATATGACACTTTAATAAGCACGCTAGGGGTTCTCAAATGGCCTGGAGTTTAAGAGCAGTGACAAAGCTCATGTTTGACATTAGAGCAATCAGTGATGTGCTCCACAGAGCTTGCCGCCTTCAGTGCTTACACGGGAAGGTCCTGCAACTCAAGACAATGAGTCCTCCTTAGACTAAATTAACAAGGTGAGCCATTTCAAAGTAGTCAGATTGACAGTAACTGAGCATCATTAGCCTAATTCTACCCCCTTGATCAACTTTCCCCAGTCCTTCTAGCTCATCCACCGACAGTCTTCCCAGAGCCTGGTGTTCATTCCGGGTTCTGAACCAAACCTGTTAGAAGCAACATAGGCAGCAGTCTTTCCTTTCCTCGGGCATGCTTAACATAATTATTCTTCTTTGATGCAGGGATCAGTAATGTAATGAATATTCTAGTTTTATGTGCATTTAGTATATGCTGCAGGCTAGGCATTGTGCTAAACACATGTTTTGGAAGGGTCAGAGATTAAGGTACTTATCCAGAGTTGTTCAGTGGTGGCACTTATTTTCAGACACAACACTGTGATTCTAGAGTCTGCTTTCTGAACAGATACCGTGTCTGCTACGCTGTATTAACTTCCAGAATGAAATGCTGTGCTCTCCAGGGCCCCTTTCCTAGACTGAGGTCGCACTGCGCTACGAGTGTGGCCACCAGGTGAAAGCTCTCCTCAGCTCTCAATCCCTTAGGCTCAGGCGTGGTAGACTTGACAACTTACTGCCTGGTTTGGATTTCATGCCGGGTTCAGTGGCTTCAGATCAGATCCTCAGTGGTCTGACCACAGCTCTAGTCACTTTCCTTTCTCATCCCCAATGCCAGCTACATGTCCTTCATGATAGCCTCAGGGCCTTTGCAGGGAAAACAGCACATGCAAAGGCCCTGAGGCCTGGAAAGTGATGGAGGATGTGGCTGTGGGGTGCGGATGGCACCGATGCTGAAGGGAGGTAACCACAGGCGAGACCAGCAGTGACCTGAATAACTTATTGAGAGATTTTGGGTTTCATTATGGCAATAATGGGGAGATGCAAAGTTTTAAGTAGGCGAGCAGTAGGTCCAGATATACAAGATTTTGTGAGAAAAGACACAAGGAACTAGGTTTCAGTAAGAGTTCTGGGAGCCCAGGGGAAACCTCAAAAACCCTGGGTGTGTACTTCTGAGTTCCGACTCTGGACTGAGCCACTCCAGCTTGTTTGACTAAGTAGTTCCTAGCACTGGAGGCACGTGGGTCTCATGGAGGTGTTCAATTAGTCCAGAGAGTATAAAACCAAGGCGGTAGGTAGCTCTGGGCACACAGGCAGGCGGTACCGTGTACCCCTGTGGGCAGGCCAGTGACCGAAGCTTGGAACTTCCTTGCTGCTCTCGGCTCACCTCTGACAAGGTGACCCACCTCCACCGGGGAGCTTGTCCTTCGGGAGGTCGCCCCATCCAGGCCCGGTGAGGCACAGCTGCGTCTGCGTGTCGCTTAGGGCAGGCTCCCCAGGTACCTGAGTATTCGGCCAGAACACGGGCTTTTGAATTCTCCCAAAGGCACCCTGGATGGCGCCCTCCTAATGACGTCACAGTGGCTAGGGCTGTAGTCTGCACTGTTAACAAGCTCTTTGGGTGACCAAAGGTTTTCTCCTTTGGGAGAACCGGCACGAGGCAGTGAAAGTAGAGCAGAAATGGAAGCCACTTACGCCATAGAGCTTGTTCTCCCAACGTTTTCGAGACTCCCTCATCTGAAATCGCCAACCCTTGGCCCTAAGTCTTGCTTAAGCTGCCCTTGCGGCCAGTCCTGCGGCGGAATCTAGTAACAGCTCTGCATGTTTGTCCTCTCCGGGACGTTGCCATGAGCTCACGCAGGATCGCCCTTCGGTATCCCTCACAACACCTCAAGTCTCCACTAGTATTACTTACGGCAAACTTCCCCCTCCTGAATTTTGACAGTAGAGAGTCCCTTGCATTATATAAGAGTCTGAAACTAAAATTACTTAATCACTTTAATGAATTCCATATTCACAAAATGTGTCCAATAAAAACATGATTAAACGTCCAAACTTAACAATTTTTGCTTATCAAATTGACTAGGATTAAAAGTACAGTGCTGAAGAGGGTGTGGTCAAATTGGCACTGAGAGAAAGAATGTGGGTTGGCACGAACTGTCTCCAGTGGTATTTTGACAATATGTGTCAAGGGCTTTAAAAAGATTTATATACTTTGACCTAGTAATTCTGTTTCATGAAATCTTTCATAAGGAAACAATTAAGGTCATGATTATTGGTAAACAGTCTAAATTTAGCAGAGGGGGGTGCTCAAATACATTATTGAACAGAAACATGCTTCCCGTTATATATACACTGAATGTGAATTTAAAAATGATAACACGACATGTGGAAAAAATATGACATAAAACACAATAAATTTCTGTTTGTAAAAAGCAGTGTGCGACTTTGAGTGGAATATTCTATGGATATTTCTTAAGTTCCTATCTCCTACATGGGCTTTGCTTTCTCTGTATTTTTTAAAGTTTTCTCCCAAAATTAACCCATATTACTATTAAAATAAAAGATCTATAAGTTATATATACATCTGTATGTATGTATAATTTAAATGCCACACATCATTTAACTGCTCTTAACAGCACCAGCCCTCTGGCCCCAGAGTTCTTCCGGCACTCTCATTCCAACATACCCCTTCCTTGCCCAGGTTTTCCCAGTGCTCCTCGCGCCTAAACGACTATCTGCACACTCCTCAGCTGGCACACGGTCCGGCATGGCCTTGGCCCACTGCCATCCCGTTCTTCTGCCGCTGCTTGCACACCCCCTTCACAGATCGGGGGTCCTCACCATTTGGAGCCCCTCCTCGTCTTGTTCCTTCTTACGTTCACTTCAGTTCATTTTGCACGGGTTGATTCCTTTGCCCAGAATTCCTCTCCTTCATTGCTTCATAAATTTCTTATTCAGCTTTCAAGCTATTCTCTTGAAATCTTTCTCTCCAAGCTTTACAAATATGGACGCATTGCTCTATGCAGTCATTACACTTTTTAAATTTTCTTTGTCATGATATAGCAATAACATTGATCATTTCTATCTTCCTGTTTTTTATTTTTTATTTTATTTTTTGTATTAGACTGAAAACAAGTTGAGGGCTGGAATTAACTTTGCAACTGACATAGGGCAAAAGGCCACTGAAATATCCTCTGAATAAAACAGTTAGCACAGAGGTCACCCAGCTCTTAAGCCACACGGGCCTTGTAGAAGGGCACCTGTGACAGGCAGGAGGGGCTGACACCCGGCCAGTTTGCTCTTCCAGGCCCACCTTGCTGAAAGGCTGAGAAAACAAGCACTGTCAGTTCAGTAATCTAGCAAGTAGCTGGTGTCCTGGGAAGAGCTGGCTTTGCCAAAGGAAAGGGGTCGAGCTGGAGTTAGAACACAACATGCTCGTCAGCTTGAGGAACGCAGGCGGATATGTTCCGTTGCGGAGCAAAGGGGGTCTGTTTTGGTACAGAAATCCTAGATTTCACAGTCACTTTATATGCCTTCTCCGACTTTTTGTCTCTTCTCAATATACTGCTATATCTAAAGTACTCCTAAAGAATATCTTAGTTTATTTTTTGCCAATTCGTGTTCTTATCCCTACTGAATTTGGTTTGTTGTTACATTTTATAAATTTATGCAAAATATTTGATATTCTAAATAAACTATTGTTTTATTTGTAGTCTAACCATTCTCATGGAGAAACATGTGAGTGATAAACAGAAGGTATCTGACATTTCTTAGGCTAAATGCGCCTGCATTTGGTACAGCGCCTTTAAAAATTTTAAGACAAGGGGAGACACTTTCTTAATAATTCCACCAAAGAAAATTCCAGGAGCCCACATTTTTTTTTAGAAGAGTTTTAAGTAGGTTAAAATTAACTGTCAACTCCTGACGACTGGGACTGTGTCTTGGAGACGGTGAAGTAACAGACTTTTCAGTAACAGGGATAGGTTCCAGCACGGGGCTCTGTTACTGTCAGCCGCAGGCGATGGGCAAGTCACTTGACCTCCCCCTTTCCTCCTGTGTTGCGTGAGAACAGTAACTTGTAAGTCTGCTCTATGGCCGTGGTTGGGATCAAACTTTGACAATTCATGTGTAAATATTTTACACTCCAAAAAGTATCTTTCAAACCTTGTAACTATTCTTACTGCATTCTTCAAGGGTCCCAAAAAAGACTGTTGTCTATTTGAAGAAATACCAAGCTCTAGAACGTTTTCTTCGAAAAAACAAATGGATGGACTGACCGAAATAGTACGGGAGGGGTTCAGTTTTGGCAACGCTCTGAGGGTCATGCAGAGCTGCTCCCAGGGACCTGAGTCCGCAGCCTTCGATCCCACTTGGCCCCGCCCCACCCTCCCTGCGCGTGCGCACGTGCACCCCTTCAGGATGCAGCTGTCTCTGATAAGCAGGCACACGCTGACAGGGCAGTACAAGGGGACTGCACTGTGCACATACAGTTTTACTTCATTTAGACCAGGGTTTTATGGACATTGTGCCTGAAGTCAGCCGGCGGTGGGGGGGGGGGGGGCGCTATTTCTAGCACCTCTTAAATCACACCAGTCTGTTTGCCTGCTCCACCTACACATAGGGCCGGCCTGTGTTCGCAAGGCAGGACACTGCACGGGGCGGGCGCTGCAAGGCTCTTCCCCACCCCATGACTGATATCTGTCTCTGCTTTCAGGAGGAGAAAGCGCCACATAGAAACCTTCCCAGTTCTTTTTCCTTTGCTTCTTCCCAAAAAAGGGGGGGGGGGTGTGCAGCATGTGTGCGCGTGTGTGCATGTGTGTGTGTGTGTTCCCTCAATGATTGAAGAATCCTAAAATTAACCTCCATAGGAAACCCCTGACAATGTTCTGTGCATGGTGGTGCATGGGAAATTGAAACAAGTTGGCAAGAAGAAGAATTCTTTCTGCATAATTCAAAGCAGACATTTTGCTAGAGGAAAAGCAAATCAGAAATTTGCTGTCAGTCCTTGAAATTTTATTAGATACAAAAAGTAATATATTAGCCTCTTGCATTAAATCCAGATAGAACCTGACCTTTTGTTTCTTTTTTTCCCCTTCTTCTTCTTGCCTCCTCAGCGATATTCTTAACTGAATCTCTGAGCACGCAGTAGAAGCTTCTATTCCCACAAGGACATAGGACCCTGTATAGATGGTAGCCTGCGGCAATGTCGTATATTATGGCACTTGGTTCTGCTTCCCTGCAGCTTCAGGACAGTGACAAGACGTAAGAATAACTGAAATAATTAGATATTTCTGATACGGAGGATTATCTATTTAAAAATTTCCTGATGTGAAGCTGGAAGCCCAAACAGAGGTTGAGTTCTATGGGAATTTTTGGTAAAGGCTAACAGGACAATGACCAGCTTAGCGCGGCTTTTGGGAGTGTCTGGGATAGCACGGTGAGCTCCACTGAGTCTTCCGGCCTAACTCACCATCGAAGTTCTACAGATTTCAAAAGTTTGATCACTGTGATTCAAATAACTATGAAGTTGAAATATCGGATTTAAATAAAGGCTTATTGAATAATTTCAGTTTTTCTGGGTAAGACTTTCTTGGTAAAACTTTTTTTTTCTATGTTTCAAACTCCTAAATTTACAATTAAATTTTAAGTAGTTTTTGAAGTGAAATGCAGATCATATTTTACTTCACTTACACAATTGTGCTACTCAGTAAGGCTTGAGAATGTTTTAGGGCCAATCTCATTTATGAAATACAAGAATGAATGCATTTAGATAATATTTATCTGAAATTCATTCACTCAAATTAATGTTGGTTCAGTGCCTCTACCATCCACTGGAGCTTTTCAATTAATGTGAACAGATTTGAACACAGTTGTCAATTCTCTCAGCCTGTACCAGTAGACTTGTGTTTGTTCTTCCTTTCTTTGCAAGCAAAGATCGAGGACAGTTAGAATTTCAGGAATAGAGGTCACACCAAAAACATGTAGACGCATGAAAATTGTTACCATACTCAAATTTCAGCTATGCTTTCTCTCTCTCTAAGGAAGCGAGGCCTTCTATATCTTTGCTGCATCTTTGAATGTTTTGGTGAGCATTCGGCCCCTCCCACCCTCTCCCTTCCAATGTAGCCTGTCTGGGGACCATTACCCTCTTGGCTGGAAGTTGTGAACAATAATGAGGTCAGCCACAAAGCTCAATGAAGAACAGACTCAATTATAACCAGGGCTTAAATATGTAGCATTCACATCAGGCTTCCTACAAGGTATTAAAATGCCATGAAATAACAGAAAATATATATATTGTTTGCACAATTATCGACTACGAGCTCCTGAGAACAGACACCACGTCTAACTCAACCTTGTGCCTGTTACTCGTCATGTAACAACAACTCAAGAACTGTGATGATTAAGGAAAGAGCTGGGAAAGGGCCAGCTGTCTTCTTCAGTGCAGAGTCAAGTGAGAAACGGAGGAAAACTACATAAGCAAGATAACACAGACTAGTCGCAGGTGCTAGGAAAAAGTTTTACCAAACTTTTTTTGACCTATATTTATAGCAAAAAATTATGCATATCACAAACCACACACAGAGCTGAAACCAACTAAATTTCTTTGCGAACCACTGAGAAATCTCTTGCAGTTTAAAAACCACTGCACAGAATGAATAATAAGGAGTGAAAGGAAACTGGAAAGTACAAACCTGCTAGGATCCAGGACAGTGCTCCTGAGTCCCTGCTATGGAAGTGATCCAACGTTTGCTCTCTGGCGTCATTAACAGTCATCTTCATTAGAATGTAATATGCATAAATTTGGACAACAACAAGATGTGTTCTATAATGCTCTCGACATATCCGCTCAGAGCTAGACACATTAGAACCCCCCAAAAGAAAAGATGCTAAAAAATCTTTCTTCTTCCTATGGCTTCTCTAATGTCCCTCAAATGTATCAGATTTCATCTGTTCCAAATTCTGCTTTCAAAATTCCTCCAGTTTCAATCTTCCTTTAAGCTCCTCTGTACCTGAAGACGTTGTTGTTTAGTTTCTCAAGGCAGAGCTAGGAGTCATCTCTGACTCTCTCCATCTCTTTCACATCTCAGCCGGCGCCAGTCTACGAATTCTTCCACGTGTATATGATGCTTAAATGTACATATTTAAAGAACACTGATCGCGTCACTTGCCCTTTCGCAAGCCCTCCGACTCCTATGAGGCCTAGACGCAAAGCCCCTTGCCCAAAGGCCCTCCCTGCGTGCCTGGCCCCCGCTCGCCTCTCTTCGCTTTCCTCAGCTCTTTCTGCCACAGGCACAAGGGCTCTTTCAAATCCCTCTGCCGGGCAGGGATCTTCCATTCCTGTCTTGCCCGTTCGTGAACCTTCCCCTACTCTCTGCTGCTTTGTTGCCCCGCTTTGCTCTGCCATCCTTTCAATCCCGCTGTCTCTCAAAGGTTCATGCACTTAGAGTTTGGTTCCCGTGTGCCCATGTCGAGCGGCGGGTCCTAACGGCAGGTGCACGGGTCTTTGGGAGGGATAAAGCTTCTCTCAGGAGTGATTTCTTGTTCTCCTGGGAAGCCCCTGAAAAGGAACCGTCACAAGAGAACTCTCGTGCTTCCTGTTCTCACGTGTGCTTGTCGGCACGCTGCTGAGTCCTGTTTTGCTCCCTCGCCGTGTTGTGAAGCAGCCAGAGGGTCTTACTAGAGTCCTGTTTTGCTCCCTCGCTGTGTTGTGAAGCAGCCAGAGGGTCTTACTAGAGTGACGCCACCACCAAGCTGTTCAGAATTCCCATCTACCAGAATCGTGGGCCAAATAACTTCCTTACTTTGTAAAATTCCCAGCCTCAGGTATTTCGTGTAGTAACAGTAAACAGACTAAGACAACCTCTAAATACTTCTCAGTCTGCAATTTTTCCCCCGTAATTTTCTCTGACTTAAGACAATTACCCCAGTTCACAATTGTGTGCACACTTGTCTGCTTATCTGTCGCCATATGCCTGAAGAGAAACTCTATGAGGGCAGGGCGTGGATTTGTTGTTATCACCAAACTAGATTCAATCATAGATTTTTGTATTTAACAGGCCATCAAGAAGAGTGAATGCATGAAAAATTAAGCTTTTTCTAAACTAAATGACTTAGTTGTATGCCACCTGTACCACAAACATAACATTTTGGTGGAAGTTCATCGTAAACCAAGTCTCAAAAAATAAGGGAGCCCCAATCCAAGCTACAGAGTAGGGGGAGCTGCAAGTTAGTAGTCTAATTTTATTTTTTGACGCATGTTGAATGAATATCAAAATAAAACTTTTGATTTAAAAACACACACATCACATACAATTTCTTGTGGGAAATGAATGAGCGAGAACTGCTTCCTGTTAGGTATGCAGCAAAACCTAGGCTATGTGGAGAGCTGCCACGGGTTTCCCTGGCGACTGAGCAGATGCCTTCCACTCCCCATGTTTCCACTTCTGCACTGTACTACAGAGGTAGCACTTGCTGGTCCTCCCAGTTCACGTGAAGATTTAATAGGTGGGCTAGGCATGTGGCTCAGTGGCAGAGCACTTACCAAGTAAACCTCCGGCCCCACCCTGCCAGCCATTCTGATCGGCACCTCGCATCTTGGCGGTCGCCAGTCTGTAGATTCTTTGTCCTAAATCTTTCTTCAATGCGTGTGCTGTCCTCATCTCACCCGGGTACCCCCGTGGCCTCCCAAGTGGCATTCTCACTCCCATCCAGGTGTTCAAGACTAACAAAGAAGAAGAATCTGCACCATTGGTAGTTTTCATCAGGAATATAAAGACGAGCATAATGACATGTGCAAATAAACTTTGACCATTAACTTAAGTTTTTCTTCCCTTATGTAGTTAGATGTTAGCTTATCTTTCATTAAGCACATGTCACTAGAAGAAACTCTGCTCACAGTCATAGCAGCACTACTCACAACAGCCAAGAGGTGGAAGCAAGGCAGGGGGCCATCAGTGGGTGAATGGACACACTACATGTGAAATACATACACAGTGAGATGGTCTTCAGACTGGCAAAGGAGTTCTGACACATGCTATACCACGGAGGAATCCTGAGAGTGTTACACTGAGTGAAATAACCTCGTCACAGAAAGATAGATCTGTACGTATTCACTTACTAGAGGTATCGAGAGTTGTCAAATTCATAGAAATAGAAAGTAAAATGGGGACCATGGGAGCTTGGATTGGGGGAAGTGGGGAGTTATTTACTAGATAATAGAGTTTCAACACTGCAAGATCAAAAACATGTTGGGACCAGTTGCAAAACAGTATGAATATGTTTATCACCTCTGAACTACAGATATCCCTGTAGGTATGTGTGAGATGGGAAATTATATGTCATGTATTGTTATTATAATATATTTAAAAATCTGTGTATCTAAGTATTTTCTTGCTTCCTAAAACATAAAACTCCAACGTTCACTGTAATTGACAATAAAACATTTTTAAAGTAATAGTAATGACTAAATTTAATGGATACTTGCTGTATTTCAGATACTAAGTTTTTGTATTTACTATTTCATTTAATCATTGTTACAGCTTTATGAGGTAGATACAATCATTTACACTGAGTTCACCAAGAGAAAATTGAGGTACATCCATGTTACATTACTCACATAAGTTACATACTGAATAAGAAGTAGAACCAGGACACGATTGGGAATGGTGAATCTAACCCCCAGGTATCCATCTCAACAAACCAGCAATAGATAAATTAAAGCTTTCTGTGATTAGCTCAATATTGCCCATAGGTCTCTTTTTCCTTCTACACTTTCAATAGGGCCCAAAAGAACCAACTAATTTTTAAAATCACTTTATTAGTTGTAGATATACCTTCTCTATTTTTCCTTGAATTGAAGGAAAAGTAATAAACATACCAAAGAACTATTAAGAGATTTAAAGCTTAATTTGAATTAACAAAAAGCAACTTGTACTTAATAGATGTTGGACCACAACAATCACTTGCAGATTTTAAACTATCCTCAAAGTAAGTGTGGAATGAGCAGAAGGAACAGAGGCTGCTGAGTTCGCAGATACTTCACCTTTCTGAGCTCCAATTTCCTGGTTTGTCGGCAGATAAGATTAGCCAACCCATAAAAACTACCCAACACACAAGACTTGAACTAAGGATTCACCGAACAGCAACTGTTGTTATCACTATATGTGAATGCAAATCTTGTCTACGGAAATAAAACAATGCCACCTCCCGACTCCTTCCCCTACATTCCCCCCATCATGGTAGATGCGGAGTGTGGTGTCTGAGAAAACAACACGTTGAGGAGAAGCTGTGGTGGTCACCCTGGTTCCTTCATTAACTGACCCTTACTTTATTCTTGTGACTGATTGTCCACTGATGAAGGTATCCTGGAAGTTTTGACTAGCTCCCTGCGGCACCCACTGGCCAGACCTTCTAGCCAGCAAGCTTTTCACTGCACGGTTGGGAACCCCAGGCTCCTTGGTAGTGGACGTCCTACCTCCCCGTGTCTACCTCCTCTTCTGTACAGGAGACTACTTGCCACGTGGACCTGGCCAGCTGCTTGTGCCCCAGGGTGGAAAGCGCTGGGGCATGACTGGGTGTTGTGAAATGCCTTTGCTTGGCTTGCGCTTTTCTTTGAAAATAGAGCTCCAGGTTTCCCATTTGATAGGCAAACACACTCGCACCCCAGGAGCCCATGCCTGGGGCAGCGGAGCCCTGACCTTCTGCGCCTCTCTGAGTTGTCTGGACCTGACTTTCTCTGCTGAGCTGCTCCGTCTCCTCCAGAACAAGAAGGCTGAGGTTGTTAACACATTTTCCCAACTTGACAGAATTCATTTGGCAGTAACTCCTCATAACCTTTTACTCTGTAACAGTTTCTAGCACTGTGTTACTTTGCCTCATCTTCCCTCCTTTGGGTGAGAAATGTCTCCAAAGCCCAGAGTTTGAAACCATAACTCCTAGATTGTTTTTATAGTCCCAAAGTAGTACTTCTTTGTTACGGCTCAATATTCCTAAATTTTGTTCCAAGTCTCATTATTTTACATTTATAAATATCAAGTTGTATTAATTGGTTCCAGCTTGAAAATTTTTCCAGCAGGGGTTATTTTCTGCTGTTTTGACAGTGGTTTCCGAACCTGGAGTGCCAAGGCCCTGATGTGGGCCGTGTTCCGCAGGCATCCCTCAAGGACTCATGTGTGACGGAGACTTAAATGCAGCAGATTCTGGACTTTGCTGTGTGCTTTGAAGACCGGACTGGCCATAACAGCTTCAAAGAATTTCAACAAGTTCTTAAGACATGACCTTCCCTTTCCGAAAACCACGCTGGCTAGGCCTGCCTTAATCAAGCTGTGCTTCTCTAAGCATCCTTTCACTTGATCTCCTGCAGCAGTTTTTAATACTTTCCCTACAAGTGAAGTTAAACTAACTGGCCTGTAATTTCCTGGTGTGTCCCTAAGCTCTATGAAATAACGGCATTAGGTTGGCTACGCTCCAACTCTTTCAGAATTTTTTTGTTTTGTTTTAAAACGCAGGATTGAAAAGGCCACGAAGGCTTCCTGTCTCCTTTTCCTGCGTTTCTTCCATGACATACTGCTCTTTCTTTTCCCAATAGATCTGCCATTTTAATAACTTCAAACCTTTTAAATGTTTTCACGTATTATTTGTCCCTATCTCTGAAGCATGAGTTTTCCATTTTTCATTTTGACAGGGGCTAACCTCCCCCAACAGAAGCTTACCATTTGCTGAATAGACTATTAATTTGGGGCAATGTTTAAGAAAGGAATTTCAAATCAGGGACCTAGAAAAGAGTAGTGAACTATATTATACTTGGAGATCTGCTTTTGCTCATGAATTATTATGAATGTATATTGGGAAACACCTGAGAAATATGTCTACACACCTCGGAAATAAGAATTGAAAATGGAAGTAATCGTCTGGGCCTTCTGCTCTAAAGTACAAACAAAGCATTCTGAAAATATCTGATCCACTACTTTCAAATCTAACAGTAGATAAATATTTCCTCTTCCATTTTCACTAAAAAGACAGTATAAATATTTTATTCAAGACACATTTGTTACTATATATATATAGTTGCTGTATATATACTATATGTGGTACTTGTTACTACATATAGCATACTGTATGTATAGCACTTATTATATATAGTATATAGTACTATATATTTACTATAGATAGCATATATACTATAGCATTTTAGTATATATAGTGTTATATATTATATAATATAGTACATATAGTTATTATGTAGAAATATATAGTATAATACATATAATTTTATATATGTATATATAAAAACCAGTATATATATATATATATATATATATATATATGTGTGTGTGTGTGTGTGTGTGTGTGTGTGTGTGTGTGTGTGTGTGTGTATTTTCTGTGGGTTGAGACTATGCACTGAGCTACAGATTTAGCTCATTTTTTTAATTTTAAATTTTGAGACAGAGTCTCATTAAGTTGCTCAGGCTAGGTTCAAATTTGTGTTCCTCCTGCCTCATTCTCCAAAGTACTAGGATTACAAACCTGGCCTGTATCACCAATCCTGGCTATTTTTTTTTTCCTACTAGTAATAAAGAAGAAAACTATGATAATAATCATTTGCTTTAGTACAATTGCCTTATATCACATAATCACAGAATTTTCTGAGTTCTTTGTTGCACAGAAACAATAAACATGAACTGCTTTGAAATAAGATAGTGTCTTAGTTACTTTTTCTTTGCTGACTCAATATCTGACATCCACAAATTTAGGGGAGAAAAGGTTTATTTTTGCTCACAGTTTCAGAAGGTCACAGTCCACTCAGGGGCGGCCGGCAGCATTGGAACTACAAGGCAGAGGCAGAGGGGGAGGCAGTTTCTCGCGACATCACAAACAAGAAGCCAAGTTCCATCAAGTCCAATCTCCTTCCAGAGGAAGGTAGCAGCATATATGTAAGTACTTCCAGGTCCTGTCCCAGTGATCCACCCCTTCTGAGTCCGGCCTCAGTATACCACACCTTCCACGTGTGGAAGGTGTGGGAGGTGTGGCAATCCCCCATTACATGCCTGTAATCTACCCGTCAAGACCAGACCGTGATCACCCAACAGCACATGGTTCCACAGACAACCCAGAACACCCAAATGCATGAGACTTTTGGGGGACATTCTAGACCCAAATCACCATACATAGTTATTAATTGGGGCATACACATTTCATTCGTTGGGGAGCAATTTTGGTCTGTAGATCTTTTGCTTTTGTATTGCTGGTTTTAAATAACTATTATATCTTTCCTTTTAACTATGATTAGAATTCAGCTTACCTACAAATGAATAGGTCATATTTTCTATGTAGGTCACAAAATACATACAAAACTATTTGTGCATGTTTAGTTTTGTTGTTGATGTTTGAGACAGGGTCTCACCCTGTAGCCCAGGCTGGTGCTGAACTCACTATGGAGCTCTGGCTGGCCTCGGACTCGTGGCGATCCTCCTTCTTGAGCTTTCCATCTGCTGGGACTATAGGTGAGTGTCACCACTCCCAGCTTACATGCTGCTAGGGAACACAAATCTTGTATGCACGCCTCTGTTTTCTCCTATCTCAACAGATGTGCTAGATCTGCCCCTCTTCTTAGTATACCCTCTTCTACACTGAATGTCTAGAACCACTCATCTGAGGTGGGCAGCTTCAAGACTGATTCTAGGTAATGGATTTGTGGTAAGATGAAAAAAGATTGAGACTATGCATCTAATTATGGCTAAATCCAAGTTCTTGCCAGTTCTAAGTTCAAATTTTCCAGTTAATAGACTTCCTTCCTTCCCTATGGCTCCATTTCCTTAAGTGTAAAGTGATTTTGTAAAGTGATTATTTTGATTTCCATTTAGAATTGTGAGGTGGGTAAACAAAGATGATATTTTTAAACATCAAATTTATCAAACCTCTGTCCTTTCCCTCCAAATGTCTTCTCCACAATCTTTTTTTAAAAATGGGTCTCGCCTTTCCCTCTTCCCCCTCAGCTAACGTCTCCTCCTCTTTCTATTCCCACAATGCTTCTCCGATAACTCACTTCACTGTCTGTTTTCTGCACTGTGTTATTTAACAAACATTTACTATCGATTGAGTGCCAAGCATATATATTATTCCAGGCATATATATGATATATTAAGCTTCCAAGGGAAGAGTCTTTACAATAGTTATATTTCCTCTTACCTCTCATTACCCATATATTGTGTAAATTGGAATGCGTCTGTTAATATTTGGTAAAACTGGCCAATACATTAATATAATGCAGGCAGTATTTGCCATCTGTTCTCACATGTGTCCACAGTATCAAACAGGATGGCATGTTGGGAATGGTGCTTATATGCCAATGCATAGTATCATCCTCATCCTCATTATTAAATAACGCAGCAATAAACTAGTAGATCCCCCAATTCCTACCTGAATCTTTAGAGTAATTCCTGTTAGAGCAAACATCCCCAGAGACAGGGTGAATGAACACATGAAATGTAACTATGTCTCTGGGGAATTATGGCAAATCTAAGCAGATTTTCAAGGAAGTATAATTTGTAAATAAAGACTCTCATATATATAATATCATGGCTAGGTGAAAACTTAGGTTTAAGGGGAAATTACACAATTCCAAATGAGGCTGTATGTACACAACATCAAGCCATCCAAATGAAACCTTGAACAAGTCACTCAGGAATGCAGTCTGTGCTAGCAAAGACATTCTAAGTTGTCATTGGAAATAAGTCATGCAGTCATGATATGATTTTACTACTCACGGAAAAACTAAACTGAAGTCTCACATTAATTGGTGGCTCCAATAAACCAGAGGTTAGGAAGCCAGGAAGCCAGACTGATTAATCGTGTTTAAAGTAAGAGCCACTAAGATCTGACTGCAGGCCAGCAAGAGCATCCTATAAGTAGAAGTAAATACAAACATTTAGTGCACGCTTTCCTTTGGGATACATTGAGATCTCCCTCCAAATTGCAGGCCTAAAGGGAAAAAGACTTTACAAATTTCTCATGTAACAAACATTTTTGTTAAATTATCTGTTTTCTCCCATGTCAAAGTTCCTTGAGAAAGAAAATATTGAGACTACCCAAACAGGCTCCGAAGAGTTGACCTGGGACCAGTATTCCAGATACAACAAGCCACGTAAGGCTTTAAACAGAAGAAGCTCACAAAAAGGTTATTCACATGGCTTGAAAAGCCATAAGTCCCAAAAGATTTCAACTATTGGGTCTCTTCCATGGCCACCACTCAGAACTAACTTGGTCCTCTGAAGTCACTGCCAGTGTTTTTATAATTCACCTGGGGTGAGAACACGAGTGACAAGACTTCTGCAAGAGTATGTCCTCAGTGTGAGGGACTGAGACAAGAAATGTGCCCCTCTTCTCCAAACGTGCCAACGCTCCATGGCTGATGCTGACCAGAGCCCACACGTGTTCTATGCTCTTTATCATTTTCACTACAATAACAGGCATTGAGGAGTATCTGGTGCAAGCAAGGTCCAGTCTCAGTGGTACCCTGCCCTGCCTTCTTTTTCCTTCTGGAGACTTTCAGAAAAGGGCATGGGAGTGGGTAAGGGAGGCTTCTTGCTCAAATGCTCCCACTGGAAGAATGTGGTCAGCCAGATGTGAGAAAGACCTCCCCCGAGTGAAGAACACACAACCAAGAGCCTCAGCACATACTGGAGAGAAACGACTTTCCAGCGCAACTCTGGATTTGTAGCATTGTGCTATCCCACATCCAAGCCAAGATGCCTGTCCAGATTAAATGTCAAACTGGCTTGTTATCATCTCTGATCTTTTCTGAGCATCTTTGAAGAAGAAAGAATCCTTTGGGGGGACTAATTCATCCCAGGCCTGAAAATCACACTTAGATTTCTATGGCTACTACAGAAAAAAAATCCAATATTTTAAATCCAGGTATCATATGATGGTCCAATTGGAGCACACACACTCAAAACACAAAAGACAGCAAATACCTTATATGACTGAGAGCGCACAGTAAGTATATCATGTATCGATATCAGTGTAGAAAGAGTCAATGCTATAAAATTCATAATATTGTCAATTGTGAATAAATCCAGTGAAACTGGTACAGACAGTAGTACTTAGGCAATACTACAGAGATCATTATTGAATCATCTCAGACCTATGACATAAAAAACTTTTGATAGTTCCTAACAAAATAAAATGCAAACACATTCATCTTAGAGGCATCAAAAAGTCTTTATGTTTTAGGTCTGCACAGTCATAAAAGAGTGCCTGAAAAATGTTTATATTCAAAATTGGTAAGTAGTACCTGAAAGGGTTTTTTTTTTATAAATCACTGAATTTTTATAGTTTTTTTCAAGATGTAAGTTAGATATTAAAAAGCAGGGTAAGGGGAAATGCCCTTTTATTGAGTATGAGCTGGTCCTCAGCAACTATCTTATCAAGCAGCTGTTACAAATGCAATGGGACATTAATTTGAAGAGGACCACTACTTTCATTTCAGTTGTGGTGGGATGTAAAGTGTGCACCAAGTCCACAAACTGATGAAAAATTATTACAGCCGTGGTTCTGTTTTATACAAGAAACTCTTGTTTACTGGGTGAAGCCAACACTTTGTAACAGTTTAATAAGGACCCCCTGCAATACCATCACATGCTCAGCGATTCTCATGAAAATATGGAAACCAACACTTTTGTACATAACAGCTTCTGATCCATATGTTTTAATTGGATGTAGTTATTGTGTAAAAACACATAGCATACTTTTATTCCTAAAGGAGAATTTTGCTTAAAAGACAGCATTGTGTGTGTGTGTCCACATCTTCAATGAAACTAGAAATGTATGTTTGAAAAAAATGAATGAAATAATCACATTATTACTTCTATCCTCATTTTTAAAAAGTTTTAAAAATTTATGCGGCAAATAATTTTACCTACCTCATAAAATAAGGGCGTGCCAACACCCACAGCCTTCTTTCCCTTTTTAGATGAAGCCGTTCCTACCAGTGCGCTTATTTCATTGATCTGTAAGAAAGTTAAATTGACGCCTGCATATTTAAGAAACATTTAGGTTCAGGTAGCTTTCAAATATCTAGGTGATACTAGTGGCTGGGGAGCCTGGCCAGGGAATGGTCCTAGCGCATGCGCATACCAGCTGGGGGTATTTGTTGCCCCCAGGTGGGCCCTTCACAATCCAGTAGGCCAGTGCCACAGGGCTCATATTCTCTGGCTATCATGCTACTCTGATTCCTGGACAGCTATGATTCTCTGTACACTTCATTTTCTAATTAGTCATGTATTCTCTGGGGACCTTATGTATCTAGTTTTTTTTTTTTTTTTTATTGTTTAGCCTTTTATTAAGTAATTCCTCCCAGAGCCTTCCATGGTGCATAGTATTGGCCTCAATTGTTGGCCTCCCTGCCAAATGAATGAATCTTGAATGGGTGGCATTAATGAACACAAATTACTTCTTCCTGATTGTGCAATTCCAATTTATTCTACCTAGATATGTGAGTAAATGAATCCAAATTTATAAAATATTCCAAGAATAAGAATAGTTTTATTTATTTTATAATTTTAACCTGTTAAGTAAGAATTTTAGTCTGTTTGGGGGTATTGAGACAGGAAGGGACAGGTACCTGCTGGAGAATGTCTTGCCAGGCCACTATACTGAAGAGTTTGCGTTGAGGAACTTGGACAGCCAGGGTGAGGGCTTGAATGGGAAGATCATCTTCAATCCGGTTCCCGACCACAAAAGCGACAGAGGCTTTCCAATCGTTCTGTCACAAAATCAAACACAATTAGGTGCTAAATGACCTGGCTAGGTAATTTTGTGTCAAAGACCTCTGCTGCAAAATGGGATACACTTCCTGTTAGTCTTACTTTAAAGACAGGATTGACTTGGTGCTACGTGTGGATCTTCGAAGCAACCACAAGGAGGCAGTATTGCGTCAAATTTCATAACACGACAAAGTTTTTTTGAGAAACTAGCTAGGTCTTTCAAGAAAGACAATTTTTAAAAATGACATTTGCACTACAGTGTTGTCTAAGAAGAACCTTGTGTTGTAAAACAATATTTCATTTCTGTGTCACAAATATATGTTAAGATTTAGTCTCAGTAGCAGGAATCTTTGTATTTTTGCCCAGTACATCCTCAGATTCAAAACTAAATGGCGCTATGGACATAGAAAAAAGGACAAGAACAAAATCATTAAACACTGGGTGATACTGAATGAGTTGCCAAATGAGCACTGGAACTCATCTTTCCCTCCTAATGTGAAACAAGAATATTACTGGTATTTCATAAAGGAGTTCTTTCTATTTCTAAGAAAAAGGTTACAGTATTACACTTGGACATGACACTTTGCATCAAATGACTCAAAGAAAGTGAACCAGGCGGGTGGGGTGGGGAGAAGTGGAGGGAGGGGGAGGGGGAGGAACAAAAGGAGAGTGGGAAAGTCCTTGTCACTTTGACAAGATACGTAGGTGCACAAAATGCTCAACTTCATTGCAAACCTTAAATTTTGAGCTTATACGTATCAATAAAATGGGGAAAAGAAAAAAAAGAATAGCAACAAAGATACAGCAAAATATAGAAAAAAACTTTTGGCAAATATCCCAATAAAGGGATAGGTTGGATTCAGAGAAGAGGCATCAAAATTTAACTACTGCGAACCCATTCGAGGAATAGGAAGCTGAGTTAGAGTGGTGACTTAAGTGAAACGATTTAGGGGTGGAAGATTAATATGTTAAGTACTGTATAGTTTCTCTGACTTGGGAAACCCAGAACACAGACATTCTGTAGAACCACATGAAATGATAGCCGGAGTTGGGGGAAAGGATGGGGAGGGGGTGGGAGGGTCAAAAATGGGAAGGCATTGTAAAGTCTATATGATACATATGTGCACAAAATACCCAAATTCATTGTAAACACTATGTATTACATATGTATATTAATAAAAATAGTGGGAAAAATGAGTTACTGAAGACAATGATTTTATCAACAATTCCTTTCTCTGTGTTTCTTCTAATTACAATTTCTGTAGAGAAGAAGCAACTTCCTGCTTCGTGCATCAGCCACTGTATGTGTTGGAAGGCGCATGTTCCTGCTTTTGAACGACATCAGCCTCACAGGAAGATGGATGGGGCAGACAGTTCTGAAACATTAGGACAGTGAGGAAATAATAAGGCCTCTTTCTGGGCCTTGGTTCCCCCATTTATAAAATAAAGAGCTCGACAGGGCAATAGTTGGGCTTCCCACTAGCTCCTCTCTAGAGATCTGCTTTCAATAGAGGAAAACGTGTTCTTGGTGGGTGGTAAACAATGTCTATGAGTATGTGTAAGCGTCCCACACGTTTAGTGAAATGTACAATTTTCTGTGATCCCTTTCAGTTTCTGTCCAGTTCATAATCAGGTTGATGACAGAACTAGGGTGGGAGAAAAGGCCTAATACACTACAAATTCTTCCTTTCCATCAACTAGTGATTGCCCTTAAATTCTTATTATATTCTTCCATGGAAAATTACTATGTACTTAACAGGATTTAACTAGTTTTCAGTACTATCACATATGAAAGCATAAAAACTTACAAAGTGTGTGTTATATATTCATGCATGCACACAGGTAGTTATAACCTTGTGTGTCTTAAACTTTGCTGTTGAGTTTTAGCACGTTCTTGTTTGTTCATTTCCTCTATGTAGATGCGACATCTGTGTTTTAAATGTTCTAGTTCTAAAGAGTAAGCATAGTATTTATAATGTATTATTCAGCAAAAAGCTTCCATGGTCACAGGATGGCCTTTTCTGCAGTGGGAGCTTTCCTCACCTCTCATCTGCTTCCCTCTCCACGCTTCATCTCTAGGCATCATTACAGATGGAAAGTGTCTCCCATGTTCATGGTCAAGTCCACATCACTCCAGGTGAGGCAATCCTTTAAATTTCTTACAGTTATGTTTTCCAATAACAAAGATTTAAAAAAAAAACCTACCACTATCCCCTCATCCCTCTGTGCACCCGAGAATTACTTTGCCAGTATTTAAAGGCTAATAGTGACAAGAAAAGGCTATCTCTACCGTCTCCTGGAGACAATTCAGAAAGAGGGACCCATCACCTTCAAACCCATTGGCATCTGATGCAGAGACAGGTGTTGATCTTTTGAGACAAGGAAAGAGGCAGGAAGAGAAAGAGCAAGGAGCTAACGATGATGTTGGCTGCACCACGTGTGATGCATATCTCGTTCCTTACTGGATTCTCACGCGACCCCATGACATAGGTGAGTTAATACTTTATAGATGGATAATCTGAGGCTCAAAGAAGTTTAAAGCCTCGTTCAAGATCACTTCGGCAGAGCCTCACAGTCACTCCACGCAGGACGAGCAAAGTTACGGTAATGTCCGAAGAGTATGCAGCGCTCAAGTTACTGGAGTCCGAGGGCTTTCCGTAATCCCTAAATTGCATCTGATTGACTATTTGGTTATATTGTTATCTGTGCAATATTACTAAGAGATAGTGATTCTCATTGCATATTAAATTGTATAGAGCATTCCAAAATAGATTATCTATCAAATCCTCAGAACATCTTATGATCACTTTTTAAAAATAAGAGTTTTGCAACGCTTCAGAAACTACAGAAATCCTCTAGGTTTAGTCTCTCCCAGCATTCATGTTTCTTGGTTTCAAGATGTGAATTGCTCAAGATGGTTTCTCTCATTCATGGTACTATAATAAAAACAGCTGGCAACCCGAGGCTATCGTGTGACAGCTCTCCTTTGCTGAAACAGGCCCAGTTTTGGTCAGAGCTATCCGTGAACCCCACAGGGGACCAGGGCCCACGCAGGTCTCTCCATTTGAAAGGGTCTGGAGTGCACTTGGGCCTAAATTCTCCATCTACACTCTCGTTCCCCCAAAACACCTGTACCAGAAATGGGGCCTATTTGCAAAACAGGACCGACGGAGGATTTTTTGGCGTTATGGGTTAGTGTTTAATCTCACCACCAGAACCCAAGCCAACCTGGGCAGCCACAGAGCAAAGCGAGAACACGTGCACCAGCGCGTGCAGACGCTGTGCGCTACGGCAGGGGGCAGTGTGGTGCTAGGGGCCGCGCGGTGCTCCACAGGAGGCGTGAGTCAGGGCTCCACGTGCACTTGGGAAGAATAGCTAAGTAAATCACGCTCCGTGGGTGGGGTCCTGAATCTTTCTCTTAGCATTCCAGGAGAACTGAGAGCTGCGTGTTTCTACCAGCTAGCCACAGCTTCAGAAACGGCAAATTATGCTGGGAAAACAGACACCAGTGAGATGCGGTGAACTATACTTAAAACACCCCACCACGCACACTGCTCCCACACACAGCTAAAACGGGTCCTTAACTTTCAGTTCACAGGGAAGCAGGAGAAATTTAGCACAAAGCAAACGCAGGTCAACCACTGCGGAGGAAGGGGAAAGTACAAGGCGGGAAGCCCTTCGGCACACCTGGCGGCACCGCGCGACCTACTGGCAAAGTCCTGGCTGTAGATCGGGTATAATCAGCATGACTCGAGAGCAAGAAAACCTGTGCTGGACTGATTCACTGGTGAAGGAAGGGGGCTTTAGTCTGGCGCCCCTCAAACACCTCAGGAAATAAAGTCGGCTCCCGATGACCTGGAAGCATGTACTACACACGGTTATTGCTGGGCCCCACCCCGAGTAGCTGTTGCTAAAGTCATGCGGAGGACGGAGGACGGAATGAAGTCCGGTATGGACACAATCCCTTGCCTCTTATTTGCCGTACCGTCTCACCTAATTTGAAGCCCGGCAGGAGGGTGCCTGGACACAAACACAAGTACAGCGGTCTCCTAAGGCAAGAAAGCATTCCTGTAAGTGCAGCGACCCTGGCCCCTCACATTACTCTCCTGCTCTCAAGACAGGCAGAAGACGCAGAACGATCTGCCTTCCGTGTACTGCAAGCTCTCCAAATTCTACTTAGGCATTACATATTCTAGTGTAATGATAGGTATTACGTATTCTAATACAACTATAAAAACCCATTCCAAAAATAGGTGAAAAGTAGCTTTTGGACCACGGGGCTGTGCGTGTCTGCTCCGTCAGCACACGCGATCAGCAGAGAGGCAAGGCTGCTGCGGGGACGCCCTCACCGCTTGCTGCCCTTGCTGGAAGGATGAGACCTGAGACCTGAGTGGAGACTCCCACCGTTCCCAACCCAGAATCAACCACAGCCCAGTGAACACCTTTAGGAAGAGGCACTTGAGAGCCTCCAGCAAAGTCAATACATTTCATAAGCCAGGTTTTACTAAGAGCTATTTAATATCAAACAGATATGCAAACCTGTACTTGTGTCAATACTCTGCTGAAAGGATAACCTTTTTGTTAAGTAGATTTACTGCCAAATGGACAGGGATTTGTGAATGTCTTTCTCATACTGGGCTTTTCCTTCAAAGGCAGTCTTGGGTCTCCATCAGCAAAGGAGTGTTAGTATGGGCTTTTAGCCAGAGGAAGAAATATTTTTATTACATAGAACTGACTGCTACAATTGTATTTGTTAAAAGGAGATTCTGACTATAAACTAAGCAGAAAATTTAGGTTAAATAATGACCACGCGCAGTCATATACAAGGACACTATAAATGCATAGACATGTACTCAGCCTCTTGTCTTCACTAAACAAGTGCTCATTACAGACTCTTTTCTAGTTATGTGTTCCTCACCATGTATTATAAAAATTAGTTTGACATACTATCGTTACACTATTACAGGTAGTCCTTACATAGGAATCGGTTCATGCAGCTGTCACATTTTCTCAACTAGATTGTAAACTCTTGAGGTCACCAATTATGTTTTATAGGCTCTTGTGCCTGGTATGAACAGGAAATAGAGTAAGGCTCTCTACATAAATATCTGTTGATTAATATTGTAAAGCAACAGGGTATGCTTGGAAACTAAGAAGGTTCTGACCCTCAGAATCGTAAGGCGTCACAGTGTGGCACGTCAGCAAACTGTGCTGGGCACGTAGCCCAGGACCCTGAAGTTCATTAGAATACGCAGTACCCGATCTAACATGGTTCAGACCAGGGGTCAGCAACAAGGCTTCGGGGAGTTGGGCGCGGCACCCAGCTCCCTGCTAACGCACGTTTTTGAGAAGTGACTCCGGCGAGCGAGCAGGCAACTGCTTTCACTAGAAAGAAAGACAAAACAAAACAAAGACTGACATGGAAATGACATTGGCAGTCACTCCTCCCTTCTCATTTTCTCCTTTGCTAGCTCCTAGGTTTTTCATCACTATGCCTGAATATATAAGAAAAACAATGTAGTAGAAGAAAGTTTTCTTTCCAGTTCATGGTTTCAGCTCATGGTCACTTGGCTCCATTGCTTCTAGGATTGTGGTATAACAGAAACGTGGTGGAAGTATCTCACCTCACGGCAGCCACGAAGCAGGGAGCAAGAGCCAGAGAGAAAGGAGAAAGGAGCCAGGGATAAGAGTGAGTCGCCACAACTCACCCTCTTTGCTGGTTTCCACCCATAGTCTTCTCCTCATAGCAGAGCTAGGACATCACAGATCTACCAAGACACTGACACACTAATGGAGGTGGAGCCCCCCGACCCAGTTACTTGGAAAGCTTCATCTCTGAACACGTGAACTATCTGCGGACATGCTAGGTCCAAGCCAGGCCAGCCATCAAAATGAGCCTGGCGGACTTCTCTTTCTCTCATCTACTACGACAGGCTTTGAACTCCATGACTCCTTTGTCCTTCAAGGTGACTGTGGAATTCTTATGAGCTCGATTCATGGTGAAGAACAACAGAGTGTGGCAGAGAGGGAGAAAGAAAGAATGAAGCAGCACATTACCTGAACTGCCAAGGTCTTAAATCTGGGAGAATCTGCGGTGTTAAGCCGACACCTGCCTCCAGTAGCCCTGCCATGCTCTTCCTGGCACAAGCCTCTAGCCATGTCCAGGAGTAAGCTGGGGTCAGCTGCCCACAGCTCTCCCCAACTCTGTGCAGTAAGATTACCTCAGTGAATTGACATTTGTGCAGTGAAGGTGTTTAAGCTCTGGCCATAGCAAATGCTGCAAATCTGAGCTTTCCACCTGGAAAGCAGATCATCAAACATCATTTCCCAGCACCGCCCAGGAAGAGCAATGCTCTTCAGTACTAGAGACTGGATGGTCCAAGGCCTTCCCGCCGAGCTCCGTCCCCACCTGATCCACCCCCTCATTTTTTGGAGACAGGGTTTTGCTAAGTCAGAAAGTGCCCAGGCTGGACTAGAACTTGCAGTCCTCGTGCCTCAGCCTCCCAGCGGGCTAGGATTACAGATATACACCCCAGCAGCTGGCTGAGTTGCTGTCAAAGTCTGATTTAGAGATCGTTCTGTTGGAAAGCCCAGGGCCCTATGGAGAAAGGCTGCTTCCCTGTCCACGGCCCACAGCACACGCCCAGCGCAAGCTCTGCAGCGTGCCGTGTGAATTGTTGGTCACGTGCTTGCTGGAGCTGCGTTGTGTAAACTCAGGCTTTGGAATTATCCTTCGAAATCGGCTCCATGGGAAGCAGGTGACAAGGGAAGTACTGAGAAGAGCAGGTGTGCAGACTTCTCCAGGACTTGCCTTTCCTCTGCGTCGCTCGCTCCCTTACGGTCCCGTAGAACTGCGTTGCGCGGAGGCACATTGGCTCATATCCGGGACGCAGAGGTCCAGCACCCTAGGCTGCCACAGGCGTTCAAAGCACACCTCATGCCTCTCAGTCCTGTGACTTCTGGCCGACCTGCTCCGCCCTGTGCTCTCTCTCTGACTTCCTCATTCCCCTACACCTCGCTAGGAGCTGGGTATGTATACATATATGGGAAGGCTGTGCGCTCTGGGCTCTGATCGGTTCCGCCGTTTTTCTGCATCCGTAGCTGTATTTAAGCCGAGGGACTTCCAGAACAAAGCAGATCGTGTTCTCCGAAACGGGTCTCGGTTGTGTGCTTCCCCGTCGTTAGACCTTCCTCAGCTGTTCAGGGGCCTTTGCGGGATGAGGACCACACGTTCCCAGTTGTGTATCTGCGCAGTCGGGCTTGCTGTGGAGGTCCCGGGCAGTCTCTGCTCACAGGTGACAGGCTTTCCTCACACTGCAGTAGCCCGTGGTCACACGTCATTGTGGCATAGTGATTCAAAGCCTGAGTTCGGAAGGCAGACTGACTAGACGAGGATCTCGGTGGGCCTCTGTGAGTTCTCTCCCCTAGGCATGAATGAAGATAACCTGGACCTACCCACCTCTCGGACCTGTGGAGACGGAGTGAGAAAACCCGCAGAAAGCCCTTCTGATCACGTCTGACCAGAGTCCTAGACAGCTTCATGGATGCTATGTTGGGAGGCTTCTTCTCTCTTTAGTCATGAGGGAAAAAAGTCAGATAAGGAGAGTGGCATCCTGAAGAAATAATGATCAGTTCAATGACAGTTTGTAGGATAATTTTCTCTTTGAAGATAAGCAATTTGCTATCTGCTTCTAAAATATTTTAGGTTTTTGAAAGAGAACCAAAATTATGAACATACCATTATCCTAAATTCTAAAGGTGCACAGGCATTTTTTTTTAAACTGTGGGAGAAATGTAAACTTGTGGTAGGAGGTAGTTTTCAATCATTTTGGGCTCAGTGAAAATCTGTCAGAGACATTAACCTATCACCAGCCATCAAAACAAAACAGCAATTAGAGTCAAACACAAGGCACTGATGTGTCCTGCAAGCTGGCAGAGGAGGCACCGCAGCCACCCAGAGGGCAGGGCCAGCAGCGGCTGCAGACGAACTGTCATTATACATGGGGACAATTTATTTGCTTACAAAATATAAGAATCTGTTACTTCTAGTTTAGTTGCAGATATTCACCTGGTTAATTCTGTGGATCTAGACCTAAAACACAGGTGCTATATGGGCTACATTTAAAAAAGAAAACCAAAAGAAATTGAAGCTTATTTTTTATAGCTTTGATGCATTTTCCAGTCAGACAAGGTAGGTTCCTGGCCTGCTGTTCCATTCTAGCTCACCAGGGACCCTTACCTTTCCCAAATCTAACCCCTCTTCCCCTGAGTACAATAAAGTTTACCCCATACCACCAATTCAAACAGGGCCTTAACAGTTGACTCACTAATTAAACAAGTAAACAGAGCCCCAAGGCTTTAAAACTTAGGATCATTTAAAAGGATTTCTTCTTTCCATCCTACCTGTATACACAAAAAGGAATCCTAGCATACCCTAGACTAACTCAAAGGGACGCCCAGCTGATGGTGATATTTTAGGTAGTTGGCTGGGCAAGTGGAAACGTCTCTCCTAGACACTTACCACCTGGACAACTTCCTTTTCTGCCCATGTGCCTCACATCTAGTAGCATTCAATAAATGTTTCTGGAACTTAGCAGCCAAAACCACACACTAAACAGAACTTCGACACATGCTCAGTGTGGGAAGGCTGAGCGTGTGGCATTTTACCAGCTACCCTCCGCACCTTGAAAGTAGCCACACCTCTGAATCCTGGGGTGTCTGAACGAGAATGCGCTTGTCTCTTTGATGTCGGTCACTGTACATGTCTGACATTCAAGGATGAGAATTCAGTAGCTTAGAAACAATGATGCTGTACATGAATACACATGGTTGGTTTTCCTTGTCTTTTATTAAATATGATCATTAATTAAAGTGATTGAAGTTCCAGTGTAAAGAGGTAGATCTCTAACGTGGCATCAAAGTCTGTTTCTTTTATTTCTTAGCCAGATAACCTATGACTTACTGTTGTGACTTGTCGTATTTTAAAAAACAGGTCTAACTCGAATTTTGAAGAGTTAATTCTGAGTCCTAATGAACAAATATACCTGGACTCATTTTGTAAATTATAAAAACTGGCAAAACTAAAATATTAGTATACGAGATGGAAGTGATCTAATATTTTGTAGAAATTTCTGCAAAAATGGGTTGAAATGGATGACTGCTTTTATAATATTATATTTGGATATGTCCTTAGGATCTTCTATGGACAGTTGAACCTTTGGCTTAAGATGGCTTAGTGTTTTTATTTCATTTTTCAGAGTCCTTGGCCCATCCCATCAATCTAGCACATGACCCTAATTCAGTTTTGCTCCATGCATCAGAGAGTTTTAAGACAGCTATTAAAACACCACATGGAAAAGTTTTGCAGGCAATTCTACTCCACAGAGAAACCACAGAAACCACTACACACCTTAACTATCTCCCCACCCCCAACAGTTGGCTAAAATTACAGCTCCATTATGTTAGTACGCCTCAACCAGCTTTATTGCTTGGAGCAAAATCTGAGGTCCAAAATGAACTTCAAAACATAAAAAAGTAAGGCAAACCTCAAAAGGAAACAAGCTTTTTTTGGGGGGGGGTGGGGGGCTTCACGCAAATATTACATATCAGAGACATTCTTCTAACAAAGGAGGCCAAGATGAGCCAAGAGGAGTGCTGCTAATTGCTCCACAGATGTAAAATTGGAATCAGGGCCTCAGCCCAAAGGAGGAGATCTCTTTTCATCATCATATATTAAAAGCTACAACTTTTCATCAACTTCCTCCTCAAACATGAGTGTTTCTTTTACTTTCTGCAAGTTCCTTCAGCAGTGAGTCACTATCTTTGACATCAAAAATGAGATTTTCAAAACTCGATATTAGCTCATCATTTCACAGAACAGGTTGGAGCTCCCCTCTTTTTGTTTTCCTACCTTCGGTCCTCTAATATAAATGCCACTTATCTATTAAGCATTATGGTGTCTTCCATGGATTTGTTCTGCTGTGTTACTAGGGCTACCCAGAGAAATAAAATAAAATAAAAATAACCAACCAATATCTTTCTGCTGAACCATCCATGATATGTAGCTGCCGCCTGGTAAACTATGGTTTAAGACCAACCGAGTTTTCTTGCAGCTCATGCAGATGTCCACCTTTATTGTATGTTTTCTCCAAGGCCATAGATAGAGTTTAATTTCTGTACCCATCTTGACTGAGCATGGAATTCCCAAGGTTGCTTCTGACTCACAGAACACACACTGTTGCAACTGCAAATTCAATTCTATTGTTCTGCAAACTGAACAACATGTCCAACAAATAACCCTGTTTTGGCACCAAAACTAAAACCCCTTACTATATCCAATACCTAGAAATAGCAAAGATATATATATATATATATATATATATATATATATATATATATATATATATATATATAGTCTGATTGTGTCCTGACATTTAGATCTAAATATATGTTCCCCAAATTACGGTGTGAGAAGGAAGGGTCACATGCAGATGATCCAGGGGAAGAGCCAGATCATCCAGAAAGGTTAGTGGAAGACTACGGAATCTCTCCAACAACTCTTTGGAGGTGTGTCAATGTACTTTCAGTGTGAAGAGTGTCAAGGAATCTCTTTTCTGTCTCAGTTCAACAAACATGAATAGCCATTCAAGGCAGCAAGCAGCAATTAATCATGGAAAATATTTGCTGTAGCAAATTATAGCGGATACACAAAACACAGGACGAAGACAGGGTTGTGTGAGTGAGTGAACAGTGTTCGTATCCCAGACAGAAATGCTGCCGAGCTCCGTCCGCTGCCCTCGCTGGCTCCTGTCGGGCAAGTCAGGATGCACCAGATTGTGTAGTCATCTTAAGCAGGGAACCTGGCATCTACAGCTGCACCGTACCCAGATATTGATCAAGATTTGGATAAGGAAACTGGGAAGGATACCAAAGAGACAAGTGGATAAGAAGCACTGACTAGCAGCTGCTGATCTCAGTGGGAGGGTACATTAGCATGGCGGTTGGCAGGGTGGGGTGGGGGCCGGACATGGTTACTGAGATCTTTCTTCCTAGAATATCTGTGGCTTTCTTCAGAGTGCAGAACACGATTCGAGTGTGACTTTTCTGAAGAAGATATCGTAGGAGGCAGACAAGGAGAGGTGCAGAAGAGCTCGGGAGGACAAGTGTGGCTGAAGCCGGGGAGGAGGTCATGCAGTTAGAGGTGATTAGGAGGTCGCCCATGGCCTTAGCAAAGAGCAATTGTACCGGGCGAGACTGCTTCCTTTCCATCCCTCCACTCCGCAGTCCTCCAGACCCCGTAACTCACACGTCTCCCTACAGTGCAAACCTCATTCAAGGGCCACGTGGCACAACAGGCTCAGTCAACAATTACGATAAATGTCAAGCTCCAGAACTCACATGGTTCTTAATTTTGTCCAATTACGTAAGTACATGCAGTCTATTTACTGCATACATCAAGGCAGTAATTCATGGTAATTATTACTTTCCTATTGATTCCTTAACAGAGTCCTTACAATAGCTCTTTCAATAGTATAATGAAAAGAGCACTGGATTTAGCATCAGAAAACATGATTGTTAGTCCTGATTCCAACCACATGGTCTTGGAAAAACAGAGACTTACTCACAACCTGGACCTTAGTGAAATAATATTATTTAAAGGAGAAAGTCATTCATTCATTCAAATGGTATTTACTGAGGATTATCAACACAGAAACGGGCAATGGGAATAGCACAATCAGAACCCTTCCACAGCACCGGGCCAGGCAGAAAAACGCATAAGGAAAGGTGAAAGAGGATACACGTACATCACTTCATGATTAGAAGGCAATGAACAAAGTATCCGCTCCTGTTACCATATTATTCACCCTCATTCGTTCACCAATAATTAATATTTATTATGTGGGCCCCTACTTTGCATATGCTGTCTTAGAAATTGAGGATGCAAAACAGGATTAGAAAATCAATGAAGCAAAATGAACTAAATATGCATATTTCAACTTGGGTGTATCTTCAAACATAATGTTGAATCAAAAAACCTGCCGAATTGGTTAGTAGTAGATGAAACTATGTGTGCTTTTGCTTTATTCGTGTTTGCATTCTCCATTTCTGAGATAGCTCAGGACGCACAGATATTCTTATAACAAAAATGAATTATTAGGGAAATCATACAATAAACAATACTCTTGTTCATGGAGATAGAAAAATAGACACACAGGCTGAGGAAGATGCATTAAATTCATGCTAGTATTTACTTCCAGGAAGAAAAAGATATGCAACAGGGAATGACGTTGAAAATCAAGTGTTCATTTTATTTTTAAGTGCTCATTTTTTTAAAAAAGAAATTTTGTGAGATTATGAAATACTTGTTATATTATCCCTTGTGGTTTTCAGCATTTAAAATACTGGAAACAATTCTCCATTCTCATAAGAACCACAATCTAGTAAGGTCGAGAGCCATGTAGACAAGTCTAAGGTCAGATAAGGAGCATCTTCTGGGCCTTCCGTTTCCTTGCACGCTACAGGGCCCTCATGGACCGGCTCACCTGGGGAATTAGTGGAAGTGGTTCTTTGACCGTGTCTTCTCCTTGTCCACATGTCCATCTTCTGAGAAGACCAATGCTTTCCTATTCAGATTCCCTCCTCTGTTCACATTTTTGTTCCAATACACCCTTAATTCAGTCCCAAGCACTTGCTCATGGAGAATGAGTTTTTTTTTTTTTTCTTTTTCACTTACTAAAGCAAATAACCTCTTCTATAACTATTCCTTCGTCCTCTTCGGATTTCGATTCTTTTCTCATTTCCATCTGTCCTAGTTTGCACATGCATAGCCATCTTCACCTAATCCCAGTTTCCCTGCTACCATTCTTGTTCTGATCTTTTCTTCACAGATCCCATCCGATACATGGCTTCGACCTTAAGCTCCCTCATCCTGATAATCTTAATGTCCTTAAAGCCCGTCCCTGGCTCACTGCAACTCTACAAACCCCTATTAAATCTGTATCCTTCAAGATCACCAATGATGTCCCCATAAGTGTCCATTGGGGGGTGACTTGTACCTCCACTTTGGGTCTTTCTCCTTGACCTGACTTCCATGACATCATCCTGTCCTCATTTTTTCTTTTAACACTTGGGTGTCCCTCTACTGAGAATCACTCTCCTTTATTCTTCTATGCCATAAACAAAGGTCTTTCAGCGATCACACTAGAATTTGTTCCAAACTTCTTTTCTCTTGGCAGACATTCTTTACTGGCCACATTAACTATTGCCATCACATCCTTGTCACTTCCTCTCGGTAATTCCCAAGTCTGTGTCTCCAACCTCAGTCTGTGAGGTCGAATTTACAATTTTGTTTCCCTGCTGATGCTCTATGATGATGTCAAACTCAGCATGTCTAAAACTGAGTTCTTCATTCTTCTCCATATCCTAAAAGCATAATAAACCTCTTGTGCCATAAACAGTAAAGCTATCTATGTTTGTTCTAATAATTTTATTTTCTGAAATTCTCCATTTATCAAAGTCATCACACCTTCAAATCTTCACCCATTCTCTCAGGTATACCATCACTGTTGCCTTCTTGTCAGAGGTTTTAGCATCAGTCCCTTCCTATTTTAATCTTATGACCACGGTTGGCACTCCACTCTTAACATGGTGTACCCATTGTGGCCATACTAATGTAAGTCTAAAATTTTAGAACACACAGAGTGAAGCTGGCTGAGCCATAAATCACTGGGCACCACCCTGGGTTTCTGATTCAGTGGTTCTGTGGGAGAAGCCTGAGGATGAACATTTGTTCCATAGTGACACTGATGCTTCTGCTCCAGGATCACCCCTGCGTCTGGTGTCTCCACTGGAAGGTCCGGATGGCAGGAATTCTGGGTTCTGTCTCTCTTCTGTGTATAGCATATTCATTTGCCACGGAAGGAAATAATACTCTTCAATCTAATTTATTTATGTGGTGAAGCCATGTTAAATGCTCACCTCTTTCCCCACCCAAGCCAAAGTGAATAATCTTTCCTACTGGATTAATTTAAGACATTATGTTAAATACAGTTGTTTCCAACATCAGACACAGTAAGTGTTTAGTTGAATAAAAATTGTTACTGGTCACACTACGCTAGACAGCTTTCCTTATTTGTATTCTGTAAATCTGATTATAATGTGCAAACTCGGGTGATAGAGAGAACAGAACGACTCCTCAGGCAGCATATACACTTTGCGATGGTCATTAACATTTTAAATGGAAAACTTTCAAACTCTTTTTTCCCCCTGGAACACAGCTTTCTATAAAATACAACTAATTAGAATTGGTGATGATACTAGTACATATATAAAAAAGCAAAGATGTAATGTTGCCAAAGAAGCTGAAGGTAAAGTTTCAGTGAAGCCTTCTGGAGTAGGTGAGGGAATTTCTACAGGGCACACGGCGGGGAGGATGAGCGGACTTATTCCGTTGCTTTGAAGACAGTATTGTGAAGGTAAAACAAAGACATCCAGTTGTCACTGGACTTCATGTCAACAAAAGTTCTGCTACACATAACCAAAACATTTGGTCTCCAGATGGGATTGTTCTTAATTATTGAACACCAGAAGAACTAGGGGAAAAAAGTTTCCTCAGAAAAAAAAACTTCTTCAGAAAAATAGATCATTATTTCTTTAAATTTGCTTTAAAGAATGTACCTTTCTGAGCAAAAGTGTAATCACAAAGTGAAATATCACACATTCATAGTTGTTTCCACAGACCAGGTTGACAATATGACTGTGTAATAAGCTATGTTCTGTAAATATTTAGATAGGTCTATGCCGAATTCATAAAATACGCATGATGAGTTAAACAAGCACTTCTATCTTTTGCCTTTACAGTGACAGTAACAAGTGTACAAAAGGAAACTGGTTTTTTCCTTGCTAAGCATCCTAAGTATCTGAAGTAGAGACTGCGGTTATTGAACTCAGTATTCCTAACCTTAACCAACTTAATCAAGAATGCAGGAGATTTCCTGTCCATTTCTATTTGATATATGTGGGCCAAGGAATTATTAGACTGCCTGTGTCACCCAAAGCTGTACATTATAATAATTTTAATAGAAAATAAATAAAAACACAAAGAAAAGTGATGGTGAGGGTTGGGGACAAGGGAAAGGCAGAAATCTAAATTTATTTAAATGTTAAGAAAGTATCTCACAACTTTCCGTACCAAAGATCTTGAGTTATCATGGAAATAGAGGACATGTTTGTCATGGGTAGAGACTGGCACGAGGGTAAAGGTGAGGGTGAAAGAACATTTCCCTTCTTGGAAGGAATTAGCAGCGGGGAGCCCTGGAGATCACCCTCGAGGGGCCCTACCAGCTGCTTCTACATGAAGCATGAAAACGACCCCCACAGGCGGACCTGCGCACACGCACGCACAGGGGTCAGCGCCGGGGGTTCTGTTCCGTCACTGCCATTTTGTCTGTTCACCTCATTTTTGCAGATGGAAAAAAAAAATGTAACATGGAAACTGATCAAGACGCAGATAGAAAAGACATGCTCTGCCTCATAGACCAGTAGGCCCAGTCTCTGGTAAAAGGTGGCACGATGACATGACACCGTGCCGAGGGGACAAGTAAGCAAGGGATTGTGCAGGTTTTTGGGAAAGCAGGCATTTGTAGGTAGGGTCCAGCAGAAGGAGTATGCTGAGCAAAACATCATCCAAACTAGTCCTGTGACCTGTCGGAGAGATTACGTTGACTTGACGCAACTGCAAATCACCCCGGTAAAGGCTTTAGGAACCACGTGTAAATTAGGCAATCCGGAACCAGCCTGGAGTAGAGTGTGAGTGATTTGTGGGCCAGCGAGTGAGGGAAGGACATCCACCTGGATGTGAAAGGTCCAACTGGGAACTCAAACTGTATAAAAGGAAGGAAGAAGAAAGATTGTTATAGTTTCTTTTTTTCCTCTGGGGAGAGACTGGACTTGATGGGACTTGGCTTTCTGCTTATGATGTCATGAGGAGCTGCCACCACCTCTGGCCCTGCCATGTACTTCTGTTGCTGCTGGCCACCCCTGAGTGGACTGTGACCTTCTGAAACTGTGAGCTAAAAAACCAAAAAACCTTTCCTCTTCTAAATTTGGGGATGTCCGGTATTGAGTCACAGCAATCCTCAAGTGGAAAAACTCTATCAATCACAGAGAAATGCTACAGAATGTTTTCCCATAACCACCAGCTCAATAAGTTGCATTTGTATTAAAAGGCATTTGCTCTTTTCATAGCTAGGAAAAAATGAAAACAAAACAGAAAACTCTACCTATCTGTAAGGTAACCAGAATATGTTTAAACTTTGAAAACTGTGTCCAGTTTTCATCACAACTTTAAAAAGGATTCAATAGCTTAACCAATTCACAGAAAGGCAAATGAATTTTCCATGGCAAAAGAGGAAATTTAATGGGGGATTAGGAAGAACAAATTTAGAAGAGGGAGATAATATAAAGCAAATGATAGAGTTAGAGAGATTGACAGGTGTTTCATAGTCTTATACAATACTAATGAAAAATAAATCTGTGCACTGTTTTGGAAAATTGTAAAATAGTAGTTACTACCACCCTAAAAGCTAAACACAGACCTGCATTATGGGTGGCTCTGCTTCCTAGTTTGTGGTAAATGCCCAAGAGAAATGAGTGCACATGTCCAAAGAAAAAATATGCACAAGAATTTTATAGCAGCATTGTATATAATATCTCAAGCTGAAGATGACCCAAATATAGCTTCGGGACAATGCACAAAAAAGCATGGTACATTCATGCAATGAAATACAATTTCATAGAAAAGAGCACACTACTTACTCATGCAATAAAATATGTAGATTTCACAGGCATTGTATTGAATGGAAACATTATAGACATATATATTAGTTTATTTATATAAAGTTCAATGGTGTGCAAGAATTGATGGTGCTAAAAATTAGAATGGTGTTAACTTTCAGCAGGATAGGTATTTACTGGGAAATACCCATAGTTGTTTTTGGTTTTGTTTATATAGTTTGTATATGAAATGTTCCATTTCTTCATGTTGGTGGTAGTTTATAGGTGTACATATGTATGCCGAAATTATTAGACCAGACATTTAGCATTATTACTGTTTTACCGCGATAAAAATTATGGAGAGTAGAAAGAATATAAATGGTAATTTTGACACAAATAACCTGAAGGATTACTCTATTTTTTTCATTGCTTTAATTAGGATTGGTTGACTACATTCCAAGCACTGTGTTCCAGACAGGATACACAGAGATCATATTTCTTGCTTCTTATCCATGAGAACAGCATAGTGAAGTTAGCGGACAGACTCGGTAAGCCTCTTAGCATGACTGTGGTATACCTAAGTGCTATGGGAACATGGAAAGTTGACCACAGGAAATGGGAAGTTAGGGACAGCTTTATATAGTAGGTACATCTGATGTGTGACTTTAAGACGGGCAAGAATATCAGGAAGTTTTGCCAGAGGAGGAAGAGTATGCCCAATAAGATACCATGGATGCTGCAAAGCACAAAATCTGAGTGGCCAGTTAGGCGGAGCCCCTGGGCGGGGAGGGGTGATGAGCGGCTGGGAGGGACCTGAGGAAATTTCGAAGGGCCAAGTGTAGAATAGTGAAGACTTGTCGACGACCGGAAGTGACATGGTCGTGCATGTGCTCTAGAAAAGAGCGGTGGTAGCCTTACCAGGGGACCTAGTGGAGAGCAGAGAAGGCGGGACAGGAGTCGCTGTACACACATGGGTTTCACCAAGCTGGGCACATATTCTAGTGGTCGCTGATAAGGTGTTTTTATGATCACTGATCATGAATAACTGATAAATGTTGACTGGAAATGGGAATCAAAGGTTATGGTGCTAATAGTTGAACAAGAAAAATGTTATTTTAAAAATTAACGTGGCTATCATGTTTTGGCAAGGCTCAAATTTTCAATAGATAAAGTTTATAATCATTAACAAGAAAAAACTCAAGGAATACCATAAATCAGATTATTTACTTATTATTTTTATTGTACTGGGGACTAAACACAGGGCCTTCATGCTGAATCATAACCCCAGCACATATTTATTTATTTAATTACTTGGGTCTTGCTAAACTGTTAAGTTGCCCAGGCTGGGATTGAACTTGTGGTCTTCCTGCATCAGTCTCCCAGAGTGCTGGGATTACAGGCCTGAGATACCATGCCTCGTATAGATCAGTTTTATGTATCAAAGTATTTGAAATAACTATCAAAGTGCATCAATACACTGTACTAATTAAAGAAACATTTTAAAATACCATCAGGCTTTAGGAACCACGTGTAAATTAGGCAATCAGGAACCAGCCTGGATTAGAGTGTGAGTGATTTGTGGGCCAGCGAATGAGGGAAGGACATCCACCTGGATGTGAAAGGTCCAACTGGGAACTCAAACTGTATAAAATGAAGGAAGAAGAAATCTATTACAAAGTTAAACAAGTTTATATTATCAGACAGTAAGCATTTAGTTGAATTTCAAAAAGAAATAATTATATGACAGCACCATCACTGTGTGGAATTGCACTTGATGCATTTATTAAATGAAATGAGAAAACAAATTTCTAGAAAACATGAATCAAAGTAGTGAAATTTTAGTCACTACTGATAAAGTCTGAAATATTTTACACAAACGTGTTTTAATAAAACTTATAAAGTACAAGTTGCTGAGACAGCGTGGTGTTTTCAGTGACCTGATGGAGCCAGAGCAGATATCTGTGATGGCTCAGTCCATCGTGTTGGTTACCAAGAAGAATGCTTTCCATGAGAAGTTTGTCTGTAAATAAAGCACCCACATGGTAATGTGGACAAAGTGTAGATTTAGATCACAATTTTAGAAAGAGAGTTCGGATGTATTGTTTTGGTCCTAACTCGCTATACTCAATATATACACCGGAGACAGGTAACGCATTTGAAGACTCAGAGGTGGGCATTTAACTGGTGAAAACCATTAGGACTCTGGTGGACATTCTGCAGAGCTGTTATAGCAAACACTTGAGTGGAAATCGTGGTGTAAACTCTAAATTGAGACTTCCTAAGCACTCAATAAATAAGATAAACTTTTAAGGATCTGGCTTCAATAAAATATTCTAGCAGAAATGTCAATGCCTTATTTAGCTTTACAAAAAAGTGTTGCTGATAGAAAATTTTTAAATCAAACTATGAAAGTGAAGCAGAGTCTATATAAAAAGAAGGAAATTATTTAAAATATGTTAAATGCATATAACAACTTTACCAAAGACCTTAATAATGTAATATTAATATTCACTAAGGAAATATAATTTAAAAAGAAAGCAAAAGATACAATTTGAAACAAAATAAGGTATAAATTTTAAGATAAGTATTGTCTAAACATCACATATAAATAGATTTATTTTTGATATTAAAATGAGGAAATAGATTGAGTTAACCTTTTTCATTTCATTCAGCTCCAAACTTTGGTTACATTATGTCTTACAACAAAAAGACTGTAGGGTGGTCAAAACTTACAAACTCAATTGTAAGTTACGAATTATAAAACAATAATAAATTTATAAAATTGAGTTAATTAATTGTGACTATTCCATAAAGACTCTTTTGACTTGACAGATAATGAAAATAAAGAAACTTCATATATAAAAATCTCAGAAACTAAAACGAAGGCAAGAAAAACTTTCAATAACTACTATGAGGTTAGCAAAAGCTGGAAATTTTTTCAGTATGATAAACAACATTGGTGTCACCAGGAGAAATCTCTATGTAGAGAAAACTACAAATTACATAATGACTTATCAACTTCAAACATAATTATGAGACGAGCCTGTTCCAAATCACACACATAAGTCCCAGACAAAGTCATTAACGAGACAGTGAAAAACATATCAACTGAGGTTGTTCCAGTATTTCTTAAGACTAATAAACAATTTTGAAATCAGTCAAAAAATTCTATCAATGATGTGCATTAAAATTATAACCTCTGTCAATTAAATAAGATACATATACGTTAGAGAATAACAGGTGATTCTACATAGTTGATTTATGGGCTGATTGGCATATAACTGATCATTTCTAAAATATTTTAAACAGTCACCACTGGGTGAAGCGAAATAAAGGGAGAGGTTAGAAAGCAATTAGTGCTGGCTAGAAACTGTGAGAGGGAGAAGGAAACAGAAGACGAAGCAAAAGGAACCGCTGACCAACGAAGCGCGAGCAGAGGAGGCTCAGGAACGGTCCCTCACGGCCCTGAACAGGGCAGCCCCAGCCACCAAGGCAGAGTGCAAAGGGCGAGATAAGGATGCTGGGAAAGACAAATTCAGTGTTGGATGTATCTGTGTAAAACAGGTTTGAATACTGGTTATAGAGCTTGTATTAGGCTCGACAGTGCTCCGCACACTGTTACATGGTTTGCTTTCCACAACCTTCTTACAGATGCAAGAATCGCGTCACTGGCGAGACAGCCTCCCACTGAGTGCTTCACTGCAGCTCCTCCACATGCCGCACATTTTTAGGTGCTGGAGACCCACCAGTGAACAAGACGAACCACTGTTCTTCATTCACACGCAAGAAGACAGAGAATAATGAGATGACTGTAAAGCAGAAGGCGAGGAGCTAGCTCCAGTATGTGGACAGAACACGTGCTGTGGTTCCAACAGCGTGGAGGAGGAAGCTGACACCTGAGGGTCAAGTGACTCAGCAGGGGTGCTGGGGGGCACGCCATCTCGGGCAGCATCTACAGCAAAGGCAAGGTCTCTGAGCTGCCCAGTGCCTCCTGATGGGCGTGCGGATCACCAAGAAGGCAGGGGGTTAGGATGAGCCCAGTGAAATGGAGAGTGACGGCAGAGGTACAAAGGTCAGGGTGGTCAGCAAGCGCCAGGAACACAGAGCCTTCTGAGCCTGGGCAGGGCATTCGAATGTTATTGTCTCACGTATTAAAAAGCCCACTGGGGCTGCTGCACGGAGGCTAGACTCCAGGGTAGCAAGAATGAGGGCAAAAGACTAAATTTAGAGGGTTTATTTTTAGCTATTTTGTTTATTTATTTGAGAAAACTCATCAGTGTTTAATAATCAATAATGGTTTGCTGAGGACCACTCCACGTTCTTACAACCTTAGGTGCTGCAGCCAGGGAGGAGGAAACGTACAGTATTAAGCTTTGTTCTCTCCCAGGCGTTTGGCACGCTGTCGTAGAATGTAGACACCGCACGGTACTAAAACTATTGGGCAACGACTCCAAGTAGGTAACAACTGGAGGCAGAAATCACTGCAGGTGTTAGTGAAAGAGGAAAATCAGTGGGGACCAGAATGGTGGGACTTCAGCTGCTTCCCGAAAGACACCGGGGAAGAGTGTGACCGGGAGGATTTGGGCGGAGGCTGGGATACCACGCCGGGGGCTGGCTGGCTAGAGTGGGTACACACGCAGGTCTGTCACGGAGACCACTGAATGCAACAGAGGAAGGAGGGTGGGGATGAGCAGAGAACGGGTCACCCCAGGCAGGGCTGTGCTAGCTGGGCAGGACCCTTCGGGCTCTATCCTGTGGGAACTGGGAACTAGTGATGGCTTCCACGGCCAGAGCTGAAACATGGCTGAAAGTCACCATTTCTTAACTAACATTTTCCTACCGTGTTGCCAAACTCATACTGACAACACTTCCCTTTTACTTATAGTTAATATTTTTCACTTGCAATAAAAATGATCACATATAACTTCTCGGTGGATATTTTGACACACTAATCCCCACCAGTTCTAAACTCATTCAAATAATACATTTTTGTCCAAAAGAGAGAAGTTATAATGTGAGGTTATGAAAAGTCCATTTCCCTCTTAACATTCTTCCTAGCAACTCAGCTGTTTTCATTGGCTTTTATTAAAACAACCTTTGTGTGAACTGGCAATTTGTTTTGTAAATATCAATGAAAGCATATTTCAGAAAATATAGTAATAAACCACCCCATTTTCAGAAATACGCCTGCTGCCAGACATCCGTCTTCAGCTCATATTATGAGTATTTCCAGTAAGTCTTAAATACACATTAACATGAGAAATAGCCTACTGTTTAAGATCAAAAATGTTGAAAAAACCTTCACTGCCTCTCAAAAATTGCTCAAGGGTTCTATCTAGTAAAATGCATTTCCCTTTTTGATAAACGTCCCTCATTATGATTTCAAGCACTTCAATTCAACTGAACATTTTCCCTTGAAACATACATAGACTCAGCCTATTATAATCCTGGTGTCCTATATATTTTACAACCTTGATTTTGTAAGATATCTTAGACATTTTTATTTTGGCCATACCTGTCGTGAATCCATATCCTCTTCCCAAAACTTCACAGCAGGTGTGCTCCACCTGTGGCACAGTTTTACTGTTCCCCTTTTTTGAGCAAAGAGGTTCTGTGCTGGGCCACAAATAAGATATGTAATATAGTCAATGGACTGTATGTGAATGCTAAAACTTCTTTCTAAATTTCTTTTTATTATAACATTAAAGAAAACCAAGGGCAAAAATGGCAGACTGCAGGTTATACACGCCTACTTTACAGGAATTAATAAGCTTTGTTCAAGACTCTAGAAACCTTTATTACTCTTTTCCAGCCCAACTCAGCTATTATCAATAAGCCACGTTTAATAATAGAAAAGTATTACTCCTTAATTGGAGCAGAGAGAGAGCTAAATGGTCTAGAGAATTTTAACTTGAAAGCCTCCTGGCTGACAGGTGAAAAATACTTGCAAGTGAAAGTGAGTCACTGTCACCATCCTACATATCTGTTATAAGGACTTTTCTGTATGAGAATATGCCCTCATTCTACTAGATACCTTGGTTTCTTCTGAAATGTAGGTTTCTTGATATTTCACGATAAATCAGAAAATTAATTCAATATAGTATTTTGGGTATACACACACACACACACACACACACACACACACACACACACAGAAGATGGAGCCTAACATGATTTCTAGAAGTTCAAATTCTACTTATGTTCTATAAAATATGAAATGATAGCAAATAATTCAAGGCATTCCCTAAAGAAGTACAAATTTATAAGTTTGAGTCTACAGCCAAGACGAAAACCAAATGTTAGGTTGCTGGGAAGTCTTGCAAAAGATGTGGCTTATATGGGCCTTAAAGAATAGGCAAGTCAAGGGGCAGAAAGGCAGGAGTTTGCTTCTAGCATGGAGACTAATAGTGGAAACAGAAAGGAAGAGATTGGCTGACGGCATATTAGATGCCATATGCTACAGAAATGTTTAGGAGATAGTTATTTACATTCTAAGCAGACCTTTAAGATGGATATTATTATCTCTATCTGACAAAAGGAGAATCCTGCTTTGGGTGAGAAAGTGGCTGCAGCTGAGAATCAGGATTTAATAGCTGTATCTGTCTAGAATGCAGACACAGACTATCTCTAGTAGGTCACTGCCTTTGTGTGTCCATGCTACAGTGAGGGGACTGTCTTGCCTGTAGACATAGACATAGATATGGCTATATGTAGATACAGATATAGCCGTATAAGACACATAAGAAGACGTTACCTACTGATAATATACTGAAAGTGATTAGAGATGGTCACTGGCAGGTTTTGAGTTAAAGTTAACAGGATATGAGCTATGTTTAGGAAACACAAGTTCAAACAAAACAGAGGTAGGTCATTTTACAATATGTAGAAATAAGAGGCTCTTTTTTTATTTTTGATCCAGGGATCAAAAATGTGGCCTTGGGCTATAATGAAGACATGAATTTAACAATGAAGAGACAGAAGGGAGAAAAATATTAAATGAATAATCAAGAAGATTTAGAACAGACTTACTATGAGAAAAGAACAAGGCCAGAGATTTGTAGATCAGTGTGAGTGATTGCAAAAACTCCAGTGTCATGGACTGAAATGGGAAAGTTCAGAAAGAGAGGAACTCTGAGAATTTGATGAACCAAATTTTTGCTGGTACAACCTGGGATTGTAGCTGACTTCTAGACTGTAGAGAGAACAAATTTTTTCACTTGTTTTCAAAGTGAAAAAATTGATATATAACTTGAATTATAAACTCAAATATTTTAACTTGTCATGCTTAGGTGATCTCAAATAAAAACTGAAAATGCTATAGTCTTTCTGTCTTCTACATGTGAATGTTTGGGCTAGAGATTTACTAAAGATGATGTCTGATGTTTCAAGCAAATGAAGTATTATTTTTATATTTCTTAGTTTTAAACAATATTTTAATCTCAAGCTTAAGAACTACTGTCTTTCAAAAGACAACCTTTAAAACACTTATACTCTCTTGTAGAGGTTGACATATTCAGGAGATCACAGTTCCTTCATAGGTGGGCAGCTGGGAAATGGTGGAATCACCTGGCCAGGTTGGAGCTAGAGCTGGAGACAGAGCTCCTCACAGCAGGGCGGAGCCAAGCCTGGGAGGAAGCCGGAAGCAGCACACGCCCCTCCAGGTCAATCCCAAGCACCCGCCCTTCCAGCCACGCCCCACCTCCCAACAGTGCACAGTATCCACGGGCACATGAGGCTTTTGGGGAACTCCAGATCCAAACCACAACAAATGGATTGTACTATCAAGTCATTTTACTATTTTATGTTTTCAGTTTCTATAAGTTAATATTATGCAAATATTATTACTCATTTGAAAAGGTAGAAAACACATTGAAAATGAAGGTGTAGAAAGTGGGTAGACCTACATGTCTCAGTGAGGACCTCAATGTATAATAGCTGATGTTTCCCAAGTAGTTTTAAATACAGAGATACTTATATTAACGAAGAATTTCAGATTTAATTAGTAAAATCTAGATACATAGTAGGTAAATGACAATAGCTGTTCAATCATTTAAGTTAAATATTAGTGATCTGAAATAATCATTACAAAATGAAATCAGTAAATTCTGATGAGTCTGGCTGAGATAGAAGTGCATATTTTTTTTTTCTTTTTGAAACAGGGTCTTGCTTTGTAGCCAAGGGTGGTCTTAAACTCACTATGTAGCTCAGGCTGCCCCTGGACTCATGGCAATCCTCCTGCCTCAGCCTCTGAGTGCTGAGATTATTGGGGTGTGCCACCACACCCAACTGTATGTGGTACTGGGGAGTCAAAATCAGGGCCTTGTGCTTGCTAGGCAAACACTCTAACTCCAGCCCCAAGGGTGTATGGATTGCCATTAAACTTTTCTTTCCATGTTTTTGATGTGCCCTGTGGTGGATCACAGTAAGGAAATGAAATAGATGTTGGGGCTATAGTCTCACAATAGCTACTTTTTTGTCATACATAAAAAAGAAACATTAAGAAAGCAATGAAAAAATTCTATTCTCGGTCTTCAAATATGAAACATCTGATAATTAAAATGAATAAAACCTGCAAACCCAACTCCACCTGTAAGACAACTAAAGAAATCAAAACAAACTTTTAGGAATCTTAATATTCTGAAAATCACATTTGGGGACAAAAAAATACAAATTAGCTTGAAGAAAATAGTTTACACCTGGCCTGTGACTGTTCTCAGTGTTGATACACAAGGTTTTTCCCCCATTTACACAGAAGTTTTGAAGCCAGTGACATGATTTAGAGGCTAGCTTTGTGCGATCTGTATGCACATAAAGAAAACAGCTATACTATTATATTTGAAAAATTTTGGAAATTTTTCATAAATTATTATAATCAAAGCTTCTATTCATTTCTTTCCTCCCAATCTCTCTCCTCTTTGCTGTCTGATAAACTGGGAGGAAACAAAGTTAGAACTGACCTACAAACATAACAGAGTACAGTGATATCAGGAAGACGACAAACCAGAAATCTCCAGTCCTCTTTTCTCCACAAACCTTGAAGCAAAAAAGCAACAATTAAAAATAAAAACAGCTAGAGGTTAAGGAACTCCACAGAAGCTACGAGACCAGTGATCTAGAGCAACCAAACGCAGGACGCAGGACGAGTGGAGGACCAGCAACCTCCAGCACAGCGGGCGGCTTCGCGGCACTGCACTCAGTCCTGCTTCCCACCTTCCCGAGGTCAGCCTGTGGATCGGAGAAAGAGGAGAGGCCCAATTCTTTCTTTTCTCCATGGGACAAAGCAGCAAAGGGAACTTATTTGCAGCGTTCCATCCTCAGGATAGGCTCTGCTAATTGGCAGAGATCCTTCCTACAGTCTATAAAAAACAGTGATGAGGTTTTATTTTTTAATCATTAATTTTCAAGAAAACATTACAAACATGCAAAGAAACAGAAAACACACGGCCCATTAAAATCAGCAACGTGAAAGCCTTCTTGAAGAAGTCACATGCACTGGGTTGGCTCAGCAGATAGTTTAGAGGAGAAGAACTAAAATAAACCAGGAAAGCAATTTATGATAAAATGAGAATATTAACAAAAGTATAGAAATTGCATCAGAAAAAGCCAAACAGAATTTTTGGAACTGAAAAATACAATAATTCAGCTGAAAAATTCACTTGACGGATTCAACAATAAATTTAAGCAAAAGAAGGAATTTGCTCACTTGAAAATAGATCATTTGAAATTTTAGAATTTAAGGAGTAAAAAACAAAATGGAATAAAGTGCTTGCCTAGCAAGCTCAAGGCCCTAAGTTCGATTCCCCAGCATAACATAAGCTGGGTGTGGTGGCATATGGCCACAATCCCAGCCCTCAAAATGCTGAGGCAGGGGGATTGCCTGGGTTTGAGGCCAGCCTGGGTTATGTAGTGAGTTCTGGATCAACCTGGAGTACAGAATGAGAACCTGTCAAAAAAAGGGGGGAGGGGGAGAAAAAAAGTGAAGAGAGCTTTATGAACATAAGGAATACCATTAAGCACACCAGTAGATACATATCAGAGTTCCATTAAGATATGAGAGAATAAAAGGTGTAGACAGATTATTTGAATTAATAGTGGTTCAAAATTTTCCAAATTTTAGGAAAGACACAAGTCCACAAACAAGAATTTCAATAGACTTCAAGGTTCTTCTTCCCTTCCTTTTCTTTTTCTTTTTCTTTTCTTTCTTTTTCTTTTTGAGAAGGTCTCACTCTGTAGTTCAGGCTGGTCTTGAACTCTTTATGTAGCCAAGACAATCCTCCTACCTCTGCTTTCTGAGTGCTGGGACTTACAGGCATGTGCCACCATATCTGGCTAATTTTTATGTGGTATCAGGGAATAGAGCCCAGGGCCTTGCTCATGTGAGGTGCAAGCTGTGACCCCAACCCTAAACTTCTTTAGTTACACTGTCATGGCTTACTCAATGTACTGGAGTAATTTTAAACATTCATCTTTCATGGTCATTTTGACTTCAGGGAAGAGCCGGAAGTTCCATGGGGCCAGATCTAGTGAATATGGATGAGGGCATGCTGTGATTTGCTTACCAGCCAGGCTTTCCATTGGGTAGCACTTGGAAGCTGTACTCACCATGGTTTTGACCACAGCTCATAAAGTTACTCACAAAGGGGAACTTCCAGAACTATGTCAGAAAGTACCAAGAACAATGGAATAAATACGTTTAAAGTAAGGGGGACACTGAGGAGGCTCAATGTATAAATTACTGTAATACATTTTTAAATTGAACAGTCACCATACATTTTGATCATCTCTTGTATGGCCTATGTGATTATGATGAAAAAAGCTGCAAAATCCTTTGTGAGCTTATTAAAATGAAAATAAAGAAGTAAAAAGTTCCATGAGTATACATTATAGAAAGATGTATTTTTAATATTAATAATATCAAGTGTGGGAAGGCAAGGGTAAAGGGGTAGAATTTCTGTGTGCAATTAAAATTTGGTTAATATCAATTTAAGATAAAGTGTTATAACTTTATGATATTATATGTAATCCTATGGCAAGTACAAAGAAAATATCCATTGAATAGGCACAAAGAAAATATATTTTAGGTCTGTAGCCATTATAAGAGACAAAGAAAAACATTATGTAATGATAAAGGAGTCAATTCTTGAAGCAGTTACAACAATTATGAACATAAGAGCCCCCACTATCACAACTTGCAAATATACAAAGAAATTGCTAGAATTGAAGGGAGAAACAGGCAGGTGTATAATAATAGTAAGAAATTGTAATACACTGCTTTCATTGATAAATAGAACAACTCGAACCAAAAAAAAGCAGAGTACATTTTTTTTCAAATGCTCATGAGGCATTCTTCAGGACAGATTATGTGTAAGGAAATAAAATTAGTCTTAATGAATTAAAAGATTCAATCACACAAAACGGCCTTTTAAAAATTGCAATAGAATCAAACTAAAAACCAACAGTAGATTAAAACCTGGAGAATTTACAGATACGTTGCCATTAATAATGATTCTAAGTAACTGATGTCAATGAATATATCATATCATAGGAGAAGTCAAAAAAATTTTGAGACCAGTGAAAAATAGCAAGGACTATATTTAAAAACTAGATGCAGTTGATGTAAGGAGATAAACTTATAGTAGTAGAGGTGTACGAGCATGCAAAAAGTTTCAAATCATTAATCTAACTTTTCACACTAAGGAATTACAAAGGAATAATACACTGCTTAAATCGATCAAAAGGAAAGGAACAACAAAGACTAAACCACTGATAAAGATGATTAAACATAGAAACAATAGAGAAAATTGATATACCAAAGTTCATTCTTCGAGAAGATTTAGAAAATTGACAAAATACAGGTAGGTTTATTAATAAAAAGGAGAGAAAAACCAGGTTGCAAAATTAGCTTAAACAAGAGACCTCACAACTAAGTTTACAGAAATAACAATATGAGGGTATTGCAAATAATTGCATGACAATAAATTGGCTTAATCTAGGTAAAATAGACAAAGCCTGAATATAAAGGTATAGAAAATGACCAGAGATCTATAACTAGTAAGGAGACCAAATGAATTATCACCAATCTTCCAACAAACACAACTCCAGGACCAAAATGACTCACTGGTAAAATCCACCAAGTACTTTAAGAAGAGCTTTCGTTCTCCTAAAACGCTTCTAAAGACTAGAACTGGAAGGAGCACTTGTGACTGCATTCTAAGGGGCAGCACTGCCCTGATTTCAGAGTCAAAGACACTAAGAGAAAACTGCAGACCAACAGCTTGTGAAACTATTGACGGAAGAGCTTCAATAAAATGTTAATATATTCAACAGTGCTTTAAAGGCAAATTTACCATGACCAAGCAGAATTTATCCCAGAAATGCAAAGCTGGTTCAGTATATGAAGATCAATGTATACATATATAATATTATTTGTCAATTACAACTAAATAAGGCTGAATAAGTGAGGGGAAGAAGAAATTAAAAATAAAAAAAGAAAATATGCAACACAGGACTTTGACAGGATCAAGGAAAAACCCTAAGTGATCATTTCAATTGATTCATAAAAAAGCATTACAGAAAATTCAACATCTTTTTACAATAAAGACACTCAACAAACTAAGAATGAAAGAAAAAAAATTTAACATAATAGGTTCCATTTGTGCATCATATACATCAGCTAAAAACTGGCAAAATATGATATACAAATGGATAAAATGGGCTTGTGTAGGTGCTTAATGTTACCAGTCACTGGGGAAAATGAAAATCAAAGCAGGAGAACCTCACACCCACAAGACCGATTACTACAAAAAAGAAAAAAAAAGAGATGAGGGCGGCTCAGGGTTAGGGCAAGGTGCTAGGTTTCACCCTCCCAGCGCCATCTAAGCTGGGTGTGATGGTGCACGCCTTTAATCCCAGACCATGTGAGGCTGAGACAGGAAGACTGTCATGAGTTCAAGTCCAGCCTGGACTACACAGAACTAGCCTGAAGTACAGAATGAGACACTGAATCAAAGAAGAAGAAGAAGAGGAGCAGGAGGAGGAGGAGGAGGAGGAGGAGGAGGAAGAAGAAGAAGACGAAGAAGACAACGACCCACCAAAAATAAAACAAAACATCAAAGTTGTGATAATGATATGGAGAAACTGGACTTTTTATGCACTGCTTTTGAAAATGTAAAATGTAGTTATTGTGGTGGTCCTCAAGAAATTACATGTAGAATTAACTATCATCCACTCGCTACATGCCTACATTTAAATGAACTGAAATCAGAGACTGCAACAGGTTTTGTACATCATATTAATAAGAGCAATATTCACAACAGCCAAGAGGGAAAGTAACCAGTGCCCATGAGTGGGTAAACAGTGAAATAAATAGATGAATACATGTAGGAGAGTATTATTCAGCCTTCTAGGATTATACCAACTGAAGCCAAATTCACAGAGACAGAACGTGACTTCCATTGGATGGCTGTGTTATGCTTTGAATCGTCCCTCTAAAACGGATGCTGAAATTTAATTGACTTTAAGAGAGGATGAGGTCATGAAGACACCACCTTCACGAATGGATGAAACAATAGGTTAATATGGGATTGAGCTCTCAATAAGATTTTAGACCTCTAGACCCCTTTTTTTCATTTTGTCTATCATGGCTTTTTTTTTTTTTGAGACAGGGTCTCGCTCTGCAGCACAGGCTGGTCCTGAACTCACTATGGAGCCCAGGCTGGCCTTGGACTCATAGCAATCCTCCTGCCTCAGCCTCCCGAGTGCTGGGATTACAGGTGTGCGCCACCACACTCAACTTATGTGGTGCCGGGGGACTGAACTTGGGTACTTAGCACTTAGTGCTTGCTAGGCAAGCATTTTAACCACTGAGGCATTCCTCCAGCTCCAAGTCATGCCTTTTATTGCCCTGTGATGCTTTTCATCTTATTATGATATAGCAGAAGGTCCTTAACAGATGCCAGTGTCATGTTCTAGCAATTATTTCCTTTCAAAACTATAAGAAATAATACATCTCTTTTCCTTATATATCACCCAGTCACAGGTGTTCTGTTACAGCACCAGAAAACAGACTAAGACAGCAGTAATTAAGAAGGATAGAATACTATTTAATTAGTGCTGAGTGTTTAGGTTAATGCCTAAGCTCTCTGGCCTGCAGAGTCTGCCATTACAGTTCCAGTAGTTTTCACTTTATTTATGGGGATATGTTCCAAGACCTTCAGTGGATATATGAAGCTGTGGATAGTACTAAGGCTGATAATTTAATGCCTTTTCTGTTTAACTAAGCACTGTGGTCATAAGTTTTGCAGATTGAAGTGTGAGAGCGAAACTAGCCGAAACTTTTTTTTTTTTTTGCAAAGTATTCATTCTTACAATAGGTTTTTGCATCTTTGGTATGTGATTTTTTTCTTTCCCTATTAAATCAAGAATGTTCACCTTGGGGCTGGAAGAATGGCACACTGGTTAAAGCACTTGTTTTGCAAGCAGAAGGCCATGAGTTTGATTACTCAGTATCACATAAAGTAGGCATGGTGGTACATGCCTGTAAGCCTATAATTCAGTACTCAGGAGGCTGAGGCAGGTGGATTGCCCTGAGTCCAAGTCTAGCCTGAGCTACACAGTGACATAGTGAGTAGCCTGGGCTATAGAATGAGACCCTGTCTCAAAAAGAAATATATATGTAAAGGAAGTACCTTCTGCTTCTCTGGTGATCTGAGCTTTCAGCATTACTACTCTTGAACTTTAGGGCCATTCAGTAGAATAAGGGTAAAATGTGGAGAAACTGGAGTGCAATGTACAAGATCTGTGCTAACACACCAGTCGCTTTCATGACTGGAAGGACTACCAGGTGACTAGTGGGCAGGTAATCTACACAGCATGGATACGCTGGACAAAGGGATGGTGCAGGATGGTGTGAGATTTCCTCACACTGCTCATCACGCAACTGAAAACGTATCAGTTGCTAATTTTGTTCATTTTATATTTAACATTTCAACCTGTGGTTAGCCGCATATAGCTGAAATCACAGACGGCATAACTACAGCTAAATGGGGGCTACTCTGTGCCACAGAATTTTTGATTTCTCACGCTACTTGAGATCATACACTGTGTCATACACTTACCTATGCTAGATTGTATTTTTATAAATTTATTTCCAGTGTAACTGAATAGTTTCTCTTTATCTAAATTAAGTATTAATTTTCACCCATTTCTTAGAAGCTAAGTGTTTTGACATATGGAGATAATAAAGTTAGTTAATTGATATTTAGAATTAATTTGGGAGCAATTTATACCCAGAAGTGGCCTAAATGATTTTCTGATTGTCTTAATTTACAATCTCTAATCTCCAAGTTACTTAAGGCATATGTTGGTGTCCTTACCTAATAATTGTTCTCCTTTATTTTGCCTGTTCAAATTTCTACCCATTTTTAAGACCTAGCTATTTTTTTAAAATATGTCCTGACTGTATCAGTTTTACTGATCTTCCTACTCTGTACTCTCTATCTAATCATTTACTCCTTAGAAATAGACTGCCTTGTATTGTCTGCCATTGTTTTATATTTTAAAACCAAATAAAGCATACTAAAAATCAACAATTATTATAGCCTGAAAAGTCTTCATACTGATACAAGGTAAACTCACTAAAACTCAACTGTGAGGCTTTTTCTTATTATTATCTTCAAAGTCAAGTGTGGTTGAGAATAAACCAGATTTTAAATCTACCACTGATTTGGACTCTTCAATGAGTTACAACTGGCTGAAGGAAAGCTGAAGGAAATACCTCCTTTTCTCTTACCCCAACACACAAACACACAAAGCACATGCAATTAACCACATATACTAGTGTAGGTGGAACCACTACATGGAAAGAAATTCTCTAGCAACTAAATAACACTTCCTGAGCACACTCTGTGCAGAACCCTTTGCTAAACTTTATGAAGAGAGAATGCATACATCCAGTCACCCTTCACCCAAATTCGGAGGTACACCTCTGGGCAATTGGTGACTTGATTTGGAAAATTTCCTTTTGAAACAAACATAAACCAAAAAAAAAAAAAAAAAAATATGTAGGGGGAGGTGGAAAAAAACATGTATTGAAACCAACCAAAGAAAATTGAGTTCACTTTTCATAGTTGAAACTACATATCATGTTGAGTTCATATTCTTTCTATGGATATGTAAGATTTATTGAAAGTATATTGTTTGACCAAGATCAAGAAAGCTGAATATTATTTCAGGTTTTCAAGCATAAGAAAAAAAGTGACTTGAGGTTTTCCACTTGACTAGGAAAATTATAGCTTCATATTTGCAACACTAAAGCTAATGGGGTGTCAGCACCTCCATCAAACCCCGTTGTTCAGCAGTTTATAATTCAAGAAGAAATGTTCACTCCAAGCCCAACTTGGCCTATATAATCTCAAAGAGGATGGAGAAGAAATTATGTTGGCTGGCCCTGACTTATAAAAGCAAAAAGAGAGGGTGCTTTTATAAAGTGCTTGGAAAAATGTCTTTGAGAATTTGAGAATGTAACTAAGGATTACTGAGTTGACATCCTGCATTCCTAGAGTTACAGAAATGACCTAAATTTTCATGTCGCATCAGCAATGATAGTGTCATAACTATTTCCATGAAATTCTTCATTGAGACTAGTTTTCATATCAGAGAAAATTACTATCCACACAGGAAAAAGTAATTACATGGAAAATGAGAAAAAAACGGGTAAACTTTTCTCATGAGGGCAATGTAACAATTTAGACTCATTTTTCCTTTAAGTAAAAACTCTCTTGTGCACATATATGAGACGATTTCGCTCTCATTTTTAAAGTTCACAGCGGCAGGCAGGAATTTCCAGAAACAACCCTTCATCTTCCCACATGCCTCCTTGGTCTTAAAAACAGCGTCGTGTAGCAGAAGCGCCTTGCAGCTACCCAGGACAAGAGCGGTCGTGCTCCCGCTTGCTGAAGGTGGGTGAGATGTGAGGGCCATACTTAGTTAAGGAGTCCCAAGCAAGTGTCAGTCTTGGGGCAGGGGAGCCGACCTGCGGCCTTCGCGGACACACCTGGGTGAGCAGCGGCCTCTCCTTACTCTGGTCCCGGACACTTCCACAGCGCATGGAAACACTGACCGCGCGCTATTAGGGCTTTTGCTCAGCCAGGCATCCCTCTGCATATGTAAAGAGCTCATTTGGCGAAGGTTACGCTCCTGTGTTTCACTCCGGATTTACTGAAACCCTACCACAGGTGACAAGACTCCTGCCCTGGAGGAACCACGGGGACGCGCCAGTTCATGAGGACAATTCGCGTACCGCTGAGCAGTGCTGCGAATCTTCCGGGGCCTCCCGGCCTCCCACAACGCACCGCCCCCACCCTGACACTGCAGGCAGGTGGCCGCCCCTCGCCTCGGTTAACGCAGCCCCCTTACGCAGCCCCCCGTGCCGCCGGGGACCCCGGGCCGGCAGGCCAGCTTCCCGGAAAGGGGCGCCGGGCGGGCGGCCGCCACGTCGGCTCTGGGCGCGTGGAGAGCGCAGAAGGGCTCAGGCTCACCTGGTTGAAGTGGGCAGCCATGAGCGACGGCTCCCATATCTTAGAGCTGCTGCTCACAGCCCCGCCTTTCTCCTTCTTGGGTGCCATGCTAGCAAAGGGAAGCCGGACTCAGGCCCCGGCCAGCGTCCCCGCTGCCACAGCAACCGAGACCGCGCCCACTTCCGGGAAGACTGCCCCCGCTCTCGCCGGCCAGGCCCAATCACCGGTCCTCAGCTGGCGTCGCCCTAGCAACCGAGAGGGTGGGACATCCGGGACCCAGGGTTACCGGGAGGGTTCTCAGCGGGAAAGCTGCCCGCGGGGGGACGGGACGGGGCCGGCTCCTAAGTCGGAATCTCCGCGACGGCGCTCAGTGCTCCTCCAGCAAGGCTTTATGAAGGACTGGCACCCACCTCCCCCCACCCAGGAGGCTAGAATTCACCCTAAATGCTTCCTTGTAGGAAGCCAAATTCGCCGTCCGTGGCCTCGGACCTCCGCTGTGGTTCCAGTTCTGCTACCCAGGGCCCTGCTAAATTAACCCCGTCCTGGGGCCGCCCAGTTGTCGTGCTGCGGGACGGACGAGGCTCTCCTGCTGGGCTCCGCCGCCTGACAGCTCTGGTTCCCTCTGGTTCCTTCAGATGTCTCTCTCTCTCTCATGGGTAGGCAGAGATCCTGTCTCCGCATTTTTCTCTCTCCTGGAACTCTTTAAATAGCTAGCATCATCGTCAACAACAAGGTAAATAAAGAAGGTAATGAAGGCAGAGTCCTTGTACGGGTTTGCCCGATTGTAGCTGTCGCGGAAAATTGCCATGCCTCTAGCTTGTCCAGAGGTCATTGCACAAATAGCACGAAATTATCTGGTTGGACCGAGTTCCCCAACTAATAACGACAGTATCGTGTCATGATAATTCTAGAGCACTGGTCATTGCGTCAACCTAAGTCAAACAATGAGACTTCCTGATATGTACTGGAAACAGTGGAGCGTTGTCATGGGAATAGCCAACACGGATACTGTCGTTTATTAGTTACTGTGAGAATTAAGTAATTATGTGTTAGCAAATGTGGAAGATATGTGAAATTTTGCAGAATAGAAATGAAATCACTTGTGTCAATAATAACACCATCATCCACACTCAATCTCTATCTGCCCAGATATTGGAGGGACATTGAAAGAGTGATCACGGTGATTGCTGTGGCGTGGAGGTCATGCCCGCCAAAGGCATTTGCTTGGGACTGTTAAGTGGATGAGTAAGAAACTTTAAAAAACCCACTTAAATGTTGGGGTTTGCTATAGAATTTAAGGTACTTTAACAACACTAGTGTTTTTGATAATTTTCATTTGAGAATGTAACAGTGGCTATTCTGCCTGAAAATGCCTGAAAAAAGTCACTTTTCAGTTGGTATAGCACACAATAGCAGTAACTATTACAGACACAAGGATCTAATTCCTACCCTTTTGGGAGGCTACATCTAACATTACCCATCCAGTCTCCATGTTGCCCCTCACCTTGTCCTCCACCTTCCTACACATCATATGCTTTGACTTATTTACCTAGTAATGAGATTTTTTTTCTTTGTGTGGTACTGGGGATTAAACCCAAGATCTTCACATTGAGCTACATCTCCATCCTATTCATTATTTACTTTGAGAGAAGGTTTCTCTTTGTTGCCAATCGACCTAGCCTGGGCTTGAACTTGTGATCCTCTTGCCTCAGCCTCCCCGAGTGCTAGGATTACAGATGTGCTTCATTATAACTGGATTAAATTAGATTTCTTAAACAACTGTTTTGCATATTAAATGTGACAGGTATTTTTGCCAGTTTTAATTAGACATGCCAACAATATCCATTGCCTAGCTCTCTGTGTGTGTAGGGTATACATTTGCTGATGACTTAAAGTAATTGAGCATTATAGAACTCAAAATAAAGATTTCAGAATATAAGAATGCATGCGTAGTATAATCTTTTATAGTTTCCTTTATAAAGTCCTACCAGAGTAAATTTAAATATAGAATGTTTTCCAAAATTTATTTAAGGAATTTAAAGTAAAGATTTTTATTACAGAGTACCTTTTGACTTGTTTTGGTCTTTCTCATTATTTTATGGAATATGGTTTTCTAGATAATTTATAATACAAAATGAGAAGACATTATACTGGAGATTTATAATTTATGGGCGATTTCATCATAGAATTGGTCTGCTTAATTTCACAAAATAGGTGTGAATGACAATGTTCATAGTTTTAAGAAGCAAAAGCCATTCAGCTAAAAAGAGACCCTGCCAAGAACAGAAAAAAAAGCATTACCATCTGTCATACATTTATGCTTTTTTGGTGTAATAAATTGTTTCCCCCACTAAATATGTTGAAACTTTATAAGCACACACTTTACTACATAAATTTTCCCATATGTCAGTGAACAAGCAAAACTGTAGTATTTGAAGAATTTTCTTTCCCATTACCAGGGTTTTTTGATTTAGTATTTTTTAGTAATATTTTGCCTTTAGTATGTTTAATTCAAGGACCATCTATGTGAGGAATACACTGTTCTTCCAGGGTACTATGCTTGCTGAGTAAATAACTTCTTCAAATTTTGTACTTTGATCTTACAAAATGAAGTCAGCTCTATACCTTTCTAGACCTGGAAGGTCTAGTGAGCTATTGTTCTATTTAGTATTTTGAACGTTAACAAGTATCATCAGGAGCTATGGACTAGTTCACTTCTGGTCCAAGATTCCAGGTATTCAAAATCCACTTGGCTCTAGCAACAAATTTGCCTTTATTTTTGAAGATCTCACAGCTATCGATTTTTCTGAGCATCACTCTTTAGCTAAGAATACTTCCACTGTACGATCTATGTGGTGTTCACACCATGATCTTGCATTTTTAACCTTCCAAGTTGAATATGATAGTGCAGTGGCTTTGGGTTTTCATTATAGGTGATGCAGAGGGCTAGTTCTCTTTTAGCTACAAAGTTCAAAACATATGGACAGTACTGCACCGGCATTCAATGGCAGGGTTAGCTTCCTATTTAGTCTTGAGTGCAATTTAAAGTGTTGATTTTAATCTTTAAAGCCCCTGGCTGCTTGGAAGCCGCTTACACCAGATACCACATCTCTCCTCATGCATCGTCTTGGCGATTCAAGTCAGCTGCGGTGCTTACAGTTCATGATCCCAAGTGAGTTGTGGGCAGCCTGAAAGCAGATCGTTTTCTAAAGAAGAACTTCCCTAAGAACTAGGGCCAGTGATAAAAGCAATATTTGAACTTTATAGTTTTAGCCTTGAATAAATATCTTGTGATAGATCTGTAAGTCTGAGGAACAATAATTGAGTGCTGTTGATTTGATTTCTATGTTATGTATGGCAAGAGAGTTTAGAATACCAAATTTATTTTTAATGGATCAGAAAAAATCACAGTTGTAAATAGTAAAAATAGATAAAGTTTAAAATCATCTGTTTCACATTTGTTAGTGTGGGATTTTTCACTCTAGTGTTCTCTCATTCAAGTTTTTTTTTCTTCGAATCTAATTTTAAATATCTTCAGTAAAGGGATTTGCCCTTAATCCTTCAGGGACCCTTTCAAAATCCATAACTCATGGTAAGTCATTTCTTTAAGTGCTTAGCTGAATGTTTGATTCCTTAATGTTTTATCAGATGTCTGTTACAAATTTTTGCTATGTAAAATAGAAAATTTCTTTTTGTTGGGTATAAGGCCCAAACGCTATGGTTAAAGTGAACCTACTTCAACCTAACAGAGCCAACCAGTACTCATAAGTGAAGCCATAGAATGATATTTGGGGAAGGAAGGACAGTCGGTAATGGTGCTTTAAGGAATTAACACCACTATCTGTGATGCCTTGAATGAAGAGTGATACACACTACCTTTTTAATTTTCTTCTTAACATCTCTCTCCCCCTTATGCTCAACCCTTAGCCTATCTCAAAGCTACCAGCTACCACTAGGAACATTCCACATTACTTCTAGAAAAATGTATCACTCTGATCCTGTAAGTATTAGGCATAATTGGGCACAGTTGCCTTTTTCTATCTTTGCATGTATGCAACCCATGCTTCCAAGAGTACATTTTACGTTATCGGCTTCCAACTTTTGTGTAACATTCTAGTGTTGAAGGGACCCCAGCCAGATGCTATCTGCAGAATAAGTAGCGCCCCACTCGTGCAAAGGGATATTGTTCAGTAGGACCAAACAACTTCATTTCCTCTTTGATTTCAAGCTCATAGATCATTTGCCTCCGTCATAACTTTTAAATGTTCTTTCTTAGTTTTTTTCTTGCTCTCCAAATGTAGTATTTTATGCCATATTTGTCTTCCTATGAGAAAGTAAGTGACGTGGGTATGTAAAATTTCATATCATGACCCATTGGTGCTGTCATCTGTAGCGATGGGGATGCTGGAGGAGGGCTCTGGAGGTGAGCAAGGGAGAAAATTAAGGCTTTGGCTTTAGTCATGCTTATTTGTGTGCCCTTGAGGTATCCAACCATGTAAAATTGGCAACTGGATAGTGGACCTCACGCTCCGCGTTGGGTAGACAGGAGGAAAATATCTGCATACACTGCACATAACAGCTGACACTAAGAGGGGGTGACTTAACTGGAGTTTGCTACCAGGTGAACAAGGGACCAGCTGCAAAAGCTGGCTATGCTGACCATGAGGAAGCAGCAGAGCTCTGAGAAGTCACGTGGCCAAAGAGCTCCTATCACCGATGACAAAGGGCAGGATGAGGGTGTGGCCGGCAGTCCTAAAACTTGCTGAGGTTTTAGGTAAAGAAGAATGAAAAACGCTTGCTCAACTTAAGGAAGAGGAGGAGGTCCGTGGTTGTTACTATACTTCAGAGTCTTTGGAAAGTGGTAACAGTATTCCTTTGAATGCAGTTCTTCTGGAGGTAATTTTTCTCACTGTTCTTGGGTCAAACTAATCTTTTGAGAGTGAATTTTTAAAAATCGACTGTACCTTGATATGCAGTAAGTTCTTTGAAAAATTACATCCATTGCACTATTTTTATGGTACATGTTTTCCTTTTTAGTTTTTTGTTTTTATTTTAGATATCAACTTTGTGAAGTATAAAGAAATGTTTATAATGTTGGTACTCTTTAAGTGTTTAAGTCACTTAGGAGGTGTTTCACTGAAATTTAAAACATTATTTCTGGTATGACTCGGGAGGAAACCATTGAACCCTATGTTTTGTGGGTTCGTCAGTATGAAAAGGGAGCCAGGCGTGGTGATGTACACCTTTCATCCCCAAGTTTGAGCCCTTCTGGGCAAATTAATGACCTAGTGAGGTCCTGCTTTAAAATACAAAGTACGGAACGTCTGGGGGTGAGGTTCAGTGCAAAGGGCCTGGGTTCAACCCCAGCACCACCAAAAAGAAAAAAAAAAAAAGGGCGGGTGGAGGAGTAAGGCAACATTGAAGAAAGGCAGACTTCTGAACTGATTAATATAAATTTATGTAGGAAAAGAGCATGCAGCAAAAGGAGACACTTGAGGCCAGACGCCAGGAAGCAAAGGAAGTTTGTAAGGAAAGACGTTGAACAATTTAATCATTGTAGTTGAAACCCAAGCTCACCAGCAGAACACATATTGCTTATAAAGGTGGATTCACGATTTGCTTTGCGTGTCTGTATTCGTGAATGAAGTCTCCACCACTTCCTTCACGTGACCCGCTTCCAGCTTTTCCCCCCTCCCTACCAGCCCCCTGACCTTTGTGTGCATTTCCGCTCTCTGTTGCCGTGTGCAAAGCCGAGCTTCCGCCTTCCTTGTCCTTCAGCCGCGCCTGGGTTTCCGTTGTGACTGGCGCTGTCTCTCCTGTGCTCACTGGTCTGGTTTTCTCACCTTTACGCTGGCTACGATATCGAGGCTTATATTTTTTTTTCACCATCAGGTTCCACAGTTTGCAGATTATGTACATTTTAAAACTTTCACGATTATTTTTGCATAACGGAATGCACTTTTCCTGGGCCAGCTGTCTTGATCCTTTAGAGAGCGGCCATTTTCCCCTACTGCCCTTTTGAGTCATAACCATTGCCAGTTCATCCGCTATGTAAATTCCTCATTTTATTGAAGCTATTTTTATAAAGCTTAAGTTACATTTGTACCGACAGTCTCTTCTCCCTTCTGTATTCCGGTAGAAGTTTGGGGTGCTATTAGGCTATTTGTTATCCTTATTAGCTATTTGTTACCTTTAGCTATTTGTTATCCAAATTAGCTGTAGAGCACGCCACCCGCTCTCTCCTCAGTAAGGAAGCAGGTATTAAGAATCAGGAAACAAGGCATGGGACCTAGAGGTCCTTCCAGAGGACATCTGGTGTTAAAGGGACAGAATTCTCCCTGCTTGACTCAGTTCCCTTGCTGGTAAAGTATTTAACCCTCTTTTCTTCAGGTTCTATATGAAATGGGGATAATCATTAGAATTACAGGGTTGTGGTGGAGATTAAAGTAATCAGATATAACTGCTTAGAACAGTTCATGCTGTTTTACATCCTTGATAAATCTAAGCTAATATTTTTAGAACAAACTTTATTTTAGGATAGTTTCAGTTTTTTACCATTTTATCGATATGTATATCTGTGATACATATTGTTTACATTGAACTTGAGTATTCTGTGCACATGTGCATACACAGTGACAAAATTACAGACCCTCCCCTTTCCCTTTTGACCCTCTCATAGCCTCTCCCTCCCCACTAGTTCCCACTGTCCCTCCGATTTATTCTTTAAAATGACTGGATTCTGGGTGTCTCACATAAGGGAAACCATTTGATATTTAACCTTCTACACCTGCCTCACGTCACTAAGCATGATGGCCTCAAGTTACCTCCATTTACCTACAAAAGCCTCAAAGCTGTCTGTCTTTATATAGGAGAGCAGTGTCCACTGGTGTGTTGATGAGTACTTGGCTGTCTTCCGCTTTCTG
>PVKB01004629.1:0-17865 GCA_004027205.1 Ctenodactylus gundi
TCTGGCCATCATCAACAGCAATAAAATCAGAAGTGTGCATCATTATGAACTATCCAAAAGCATGTGCATGGTTACTTTGTATCTATGAAACATCACTGTGCAGACACACTCTTCCAAAGAATTAATTATGACCGCCACCTTGGTCCCACTTTCACACTGCGAATTGAGAGCTTTGAGTCATCTTTGGATTGCTCATAAAAGGTTTCTTCGCAACACAGTCATTAAGACCTGATTTTCTTACTGTAAGATATCATTAGAGTCACATTTTTATTCTAAAATCCTTCAAAATAAAATCACACTTCAAATTAGAGTGCGATGTAACTAAGGAAGAAGATGGTTATTAAAAGCAGTAGTGACAAAAATAACTAGATGAAGACTTTGGAAGTTTGAAGATGAAAAGGGAAAGATTATTCCTTATGTTATAGGCAAGTCCCATTGGCTGAGAAAGAAACCTCATTCTCTAGCGTGTATCAACTCCCATGACCCAGCCAGGTCTGTCTGGGAAGTGAACATGATAGACATGCTCACGCCACCGATGATATTGACCTCACACTTGGAACATTGAAATGGGCACAAATGTGTGTATACATATGAGTTAATTGCCTAGTTCTCCCACGTCCCAGATGTGTGGCTCTGGGCAACTTATTTAGTGTCTGTCATTGCTTTTCTCCTAAGTGGCACAATGGCACCTGTGCCACAAGTGTTATGAGGATTTAAAAAAAGTACAGGTAAAACCCTTATATTGTACCTGGCATATAGCAATGCAGAACATTCAAAGTTTCACAACTGTTTCACAGTAAATATAAACAATCTCAGAATGGACAAGAAATTACCCTCAATCACAGGAGTTGCTTCTTTCAAAAAATGTGTGGCTCTCAAGTAATACATCATAGTCAGTAAGCAATAAATATTTGCAAATTGTGATTCATCTACCCACAACCTACCCATTATGATGCATGTACAGATACAAGTTTTAGAATTACTATTCCATGTCTGATTTTAATAATGATTCTCCTGAGGAGGCTGTCACATGAGGAGAAAAAACAATTAGGAGTTTTATTAAAATATTTGGTGCCCTCTATAAATATACCAGATTTTTTTCAGAAATTTATAAAAGATAAAGGTCACAAACAGCATAGATCTAAGGGTACCTAATAATACAAGATGCTTCTCGTGAGTTATTTAATAAAATAGTGCATTTGCTGGAATGATGTGTCTGCCATTTATATAGAAGTATAGAGGGGAAGTTTCAGTACACGAATTTTAGAGACAGGATGATTTTGTGATCCAAGTGTTGCAAGTGTGAATTTACCCAAACTATACAGAATCTCCAATTAGCTAAAATAATCATAATTTTAGCACTTTTTAAAGTTTTCTTTTGTATGCAATGACTTTTCAAGAGTGCTTAGTCATTTTATTTAGATCACACCTCTTAAAATATGCAGCAAATACAAACTAATTGAGGGAAAGGCAAATTTCATGCTTCATTTAAAAAATTCTCTGACACTAAACTGCAAGGAAAATTTATTAAAACTGAATTTATATTTTTATCTCTGATTAGAATGAACTCATATGAGCTCCCTTTTCAACAAATCAGTGACTTAATTTTAAGATATAAGTACAGATAAACATCTGCAGTGACCATCTTTTCAGTTTTGCGCTGTCTGAGTCACAGCTATCTAGCTAAAAAGCACGTTTGTCATGTTTTTATTCAATGTGAAAATGTATTCTGCCCAGCTGCTGGAAGCTAAAGAAAGTCAAGAGAGACTATGCTATTTCTGACAATAAATATTTGCTTCTCACATATTGGCTGTGCGACAATTTCACCAAATACATGTGGGGAGCTAAAAATTTCAAGCTGCAGTCCGTTCTCACAGGCATTAATCTCTGGAGTTAGCAAGAATACATTTTTTCTGTTTTCATTCTAATAACCTGAAGCTTTCTTAATAATAGGAAGCTTCAGGAAATCTAGCTTCAAATAAAAATCTGTCTCCTCTTTCTACTTTTCCTTCTAAAAAAGCAATTCTATCTTTGTGAAGAAAAAAGAAAAAAAAACCTTCAAATATAAGGTTTACTACTGTTAGGTCTAAGATATGAGTATGTTGTTAAGAAGAGATTTTTTTTTGAATGAAGTCATTTATTTTCATCCAAATAGTATATAAAGGGAAATTAAGGGGACTCTGATGGGATCACCTAAGGAGCATTCCAACTCGCGGTTTCAGGGCTTCTTGGGGAAGTAAGTGATTGTGAGATAGATATTCTGGAAAAATCGCTAACTATGTTTGTGACCACAGGTTCACACTTTACCTGTGCTGCAAAGGTGACAGGCTGGCTTAAATGATCTCTCAGATTACCTCTAGGTTCACGTTTTCAAGCCACGGTAAGAGGGAACTGTGAGATACATTAGACTGTAGGCCAACAACAGGCTCAGTGAATAGGATGAAAGTAGAGCAGATGTCTCCCTTCCAATGTTTAGCTCGAGTTCTGAATATTTTTCCACAAAAGCAATTTTAGTGCATCCTATGTGTAAGACATTGCATTCTAGAAATAAACCCCAGGCTACTCACTGGATGATTGGCCTTGGATATGCAACACCAGTACATTTCATTTTCCTTATCTGGTGAACAGGATAATAACAGTATCTACCCTGAGAATCGTTATGAGGATTCAGTGGCTTCATATGTATAAAATACTTAGAACATTCAATAATCCAAGTGGTATTTGTTAAATAAACAATGTCCGATTTATTCTTTTTATTGAAACCATTAATGTAAATGACAACTTTAAGGAAAAGAAAAGCAGGCAGCTGAAATAGCTGTTTTTAGCTCCACTTTGTTGTGGGGGGCATAGCTTCTTTTACTCTTCTGTTGATTTCGGAATAGTCAGAGCCAACAAGTTTCTGTCATTTTAATAAAAAACAAAGAGAATATTTTTACTATTTATTAAAGATACATTTTTTCTAAAAGAGACCCAATAATGCCAAGGAGTGTGCATTTGCACACACATCCACACCCATTGGCACTAGAAGAGGCTATCATGTGTTGCCCAGAAACACACATACCCTTCCCTGGTGGTGTTGACTGTGGATGGTCAACTCAGCTGACACAGTCTTGGGACACTACTACCTCAAGCTCAGCACACAGGAGCTGCCTGGCTTGAAGTTTCTTCAACTTACAAGAGACAGACCACATTCAGAGATTGGTAGACAGGGGATCACAACAATTAGTGCCCTTTGGACAGTCAGAAAGCATGATTCCAGCTCTCGGGCTCTCCACGAGATGGAGGGAAGACACGACTTCACTGTAGCCCAACTTTTTGTCTCAGTCAAGAACTGCTTTGTTCTCTCCAAATGGTGATCGACAGAGCAGCTGACGAACAAATAAACGGATAACTGACTAAATAAATCTTCTGCATGCAAACTGGGCTCAGAAACTGTTTTCTGGGAGCAATTTGTATGACTTCTTTTCTTTGTTTTCTTTCAGAATTTCAGGTAGACAGGAGTTTTTAGCTAACCGTGTTTTCCAGTCCGTGCATGTCATTATTGTGGCTCATGCGTACTTTCCTCTCAACTCTTCGCTATATGTCCATCACAGGTATTCACAATAGTGTCTTCGACGAGTGTCCTTTAAGAAAATACTTCTCAGTGAACACGCATGCATTTATTTAGATTTAATCACATTTAAGAAGTGATGTTTGTGTTATTTTTAATATATAAAGATTGATCAATTATTATGATTTACATATTCTTTGTGAAACATGTTATAATTAATTCAGTTCATTAGTTGTTCATATTACATTAAATTATATACACAGACTCACAGACATATACACAAACACGACACATAAAACTGTCAGCTTACTGACCATTGCCTACTGGTGGGAACTGTATTTTCTGACCTCATTGACACAGTAAGATAGTGAAGGACATTATTTGAACAATACTATGAATTGCTTTAATCACATAATCTGCTATTCAGTACTAACTTTAGTGTGAGATATTTAGTACAAGTAATAATAGTTCTAGTCACTATAAAAGAAATTTGTAGTTATCAAGAATACTGAAATCTTACGGGAAGTACAAAATATAAGTATATAAATTTCTATTATGTTTATTTAAAATAGTTAACACTCTCTTAATCTCTCAGAAACTGTTTAAAGTGCTTTTAAGATAGCAATTCACAAGAATCCCATAAGATCAGTGTTTCCCTTGTCCTGGTATGCTCTTTTGCAGATGGAAAAACTGATATAAAGACAGGTAAAATAAGTTGCCCAAAAGTGATAGCTAATTATGAGAGATCATTACCTCCAACAAGTGACTGCAGGTAGTTTGACTCCACAGGCTATTATGTAAATGATTAAGATACATGATTATATACATGAAACTATACTAAATAGACTAAAAACCTATATATGAAACTAAAAGAGTATACATATATATATATATATATATATATATATATATATATATACACATATACATGTATACACTTATGTGTGTGTGTAAACATGCATGAGCAAATGGCTGTTTTATAGACTATTATTATGTATTGTGCATAATTTATGCATGATACTTTTATACTTCGATAGGTTTATTTACACCAGCATTACCACAGACATATAAGCAATTTGTCACCCTACAATGTTATTGCGGTCCATGACTATATTTTTTGTAGTTGTGGATTCAAATATGTTATCCTCAACAGTATGAAAATTGCCAAGCTTTGGGTTGGCACCCAACACATGGATGTGGTTCCACTGAATGGAATATAAGAACAAAATTTTGGAATGCTGTCTGGTAGCAGCAAGTTCTTTTGCAGTGTAGGTAGAGCAAAGTTAAATTGTGCAACATTTATGAGTAGACGCAGGACAGCATACCCTACCAAATCCAAACTTAAATATTGGAGTCCAAGGAGAGTGAAGGCCGATACCATTTACAGTCTCTTGAAGTTGGCAGGGATAACAGAGGTTTTATTTTCCATAATTTTTTCCAGATACATCATTTTCCCTTTTTACAAGGTTTTGCAAAGTACTATTTTGTGAAAATCTCCCTTGGGAATTAAAAAGCTCTGTTACAGAAATAAATGATTTTAATGAAGAAAAACAAAGACAACAACAAAATGAGTTAAACTGTGTGTTTGAAAAGTGTCCATTTTCTTACTAAATAAATGGTAAGAAAAGCTTATCTGCCTGGATCTGGAGACTACAAACCTGGCTCCAGTGTGCCACCCTCCCTGACCTCTAGGCAAAGTGATTATGATGGGAGGGGTAGATTGTGCACATCTGTACCCATACACTCCCAGGAAGGTGTACTTAAAAATGGATTACTTCTGTTCCTTAGGTTTCCAATCAATAAAGGTGTGAACTGCAATGAGAAAGGAGATGTTCGTGGGCTGTGGTGGTTATCCTCCGTGTCTCTTTAGAAATTAATTAAAAATCAATGAAGTGTGCAACCCATTAATATAATAACCTCTAGATTAACTGATAGAAGCTGAGCCTTTCTCTGAGAATACATCTTGTGCAAATACACCCCAACACCATAGAGAGGAGGCTGAATGTCAGATACCTAAGTTATACTTGAGAAAAAACAGACACAGAATGATATTTTGTGGTTACCTAGAGTTGCATGCTTCTGGCTGAATAACAAAAGCTCAGCAATGGGGATATTTACAAAGAATTTTCATTCTTATGCCCATCATATCAAATTTTATGATATATTTTTATTATAAAGCAAAATTGCCACCATCAGGCAGACCCCAAAATTCCAAAAACTATTTTCTCAAGTGCGCTTTATTTATGAATACAAGTAGTACTATTTTATCTTCTGACAAAAATATGAAATTTCTAGAATAGTAAATGCCTTATGTGATTTAAACCAATTACTGTTCACATACAAAGCCATAATGTGTCTATGAGTTTAGTTTGCCTGTTTTACTTAGACATCAATGGACTTAGCTTATATGAGGAAAGGCATACCCATAACATGTGAAACTCATAGAGGTGGTACTCATATGCTCCCTTCCAAACTATTCCTGCTGTCTCCTTGACCCATGGTCCCCTTGCTAAGGCTCATTCCACTTCAGAATTCTGAGGGCCTTGGACCACGGCTCTCAATTCCTTACAATTTACAAGGCCTAAGATAGGCTTAAGTATGCATTTTCTTGTTTCAACTTTTGCGCAATCCCTGGGATAGAATCACAGGCTTTTAAAAAAATCTACTTTCATCTTAAATTAGAAGAGAAACTTCTGCCTAGTTACTTGGCTCATTTTATAGCCTAACTTTTCTATAGAAGGAGCAGATATCATCAAATAACTTAAAATAAGATTGGACCTTCATTTCTTCAACTGGCAAGGCATGTTAATTGGAGTGTCTGCCATCTTCACAGGCCTGAGGACATGTACAGTGTCATTGACCTGCATTATTTATGCATTCGCCTGCATAGCTCCTTGTTCACCAGGAGTCTTTTCTAGACATTTCTGGAGCATCTCAGGATCCTTCACATGAATATCATCTCTTGGTTATCTTTTCTCAGAGTTCCTCATTCATATTATCAGCTACTGAGCCTATAGCTGAAGATGTTTTTGCCTGGGCTACCATCTTTTCATGCTGCAGAAGCTGAAGAATGCATTTCAAAACAGTGAAGGACGTCGTTTTGCTCTCCTGATTCAGAGATCTGCTCTCTTTCACACAGCTCTAAGGAAGTGCTCTGCCTGCTTCTCAAATTTGTGTCATACTTTGCCCTCAGATCTATTAAATAACATTCTTGAGACTCTTATGACAAATAGTCCCTCTAAAAAACAAGTTAAGCAACCTTACTTAACCCCTGCCTCCACAAAGGCATAGATCTACTCCAATACTGACACCTCTTTCTTTGCTTAACTTTTCTTTTTGTCCAACTCTGTGCACTTGTGGTCAATTCCTTATTTTAAAAAATAATAACTAGCCCACATAGATTCACAAATGCAAGAAGATGCTGGCGCACATGCATTCAGCCACCATTTCCCTCACGTAGCCAGAAAATCCCTTAAGCAACCCAACTCTACTTGCCACGCTTTCCTCCTTAACAGACACTGTTACATTCACCCATATTCCAGACCCAGGCATGGTCAGATCTCTCTTTTTTTCTCCCTCCATAAACCCTTCCCTCATTAACAAAGCAGAGAAAGCGATTCTATGGTATGACAAATTAATATCAAGCTTTCTTTGTTATGTCCACTTAGTTTAGAACTAAACTCTATTTTATTTTTACAGCATTATTTGAAAACAACTTTATGATACAGGGTTAACAAAGTTTCATTGTAAAGCAGAAAGAACAGACTCATAAATGTATAAGTTGAGCTGCATCTTCTATCTTCAAGCATTAGAAATGCAATAGAGCATTCTATAATTATACAGTGCACAAATATTGGCTTTTTTCAGGTGAGGAGCAGCAAAACCTCAGATACATCTGTATCCCAGTTGAGTATTCAAATATTTCGAAGAATTTAACACCAAAATGAAGAATGGAACTTAAAAAAACCTAATTTTATTTTTTGGCTGGCTCAAATCCCTAAAAGTAGAACTTCTAATCTGACTGCCCTCATTATTTTGCTTCGACCTGTGGACTGTGAACTGCCAGCAGCGGTGAGTGGTGCTCTGTGGAAAAGACATAATTCAGTTTGACCCTCCTCACACTCACCAATGCCATCACATTCTGGACAGCCAATAAACAGTGGTAGATTGATTGATTTCTTCTCCTTACTCCATCTATTCACTCCTGTTCCTCCTACTGCTTTTGAATCACCAGGTTAAGAGAAAAGGAACTGTCAGCAATATTAAATATACTCACGAACACGTAGTCTCATGACAAAAGCTAAGGCAGAGGAAAAAGGATAAGGCATTTTGAATATCTTTGGTAGTGATTATGTACTGCTTATAATGGTTTTTTAATTATATTGTCTCTCTGCTCTTTTTCCAGTATTAAACATCTGCTAATTTTCAGGCTTATAGGCTTATTTGTTGTAAACTGCTTACTTAATATACTTAATAAGAAACCTCTTGGGGTCTGAGGATAAAAACCGTTTTCCTACAAAGGCAGGAAAATAAAACTAAAACTGTTATTCATGTACACTGGCCAAAATGGAATTTGACGTTGGCACTCTTCCTTCACTGGTTTCCTCTTCAGTTTGCTGATTGATGCAGTTAATATCTTTCATAGAAAGAGATTGAAAGGCCATATTATACAACCTGTGTTCTAGAAAGTCACTGCCAGTCTACTCCTATTTATCATAGACAACGGGAGAGGAGTGGGGGACAGTAATGAAGGGTATTGGTCTGGACAAGACATCCCAGAATTGAATGCGACCTTAGCTGCTCACCCCAGCCCCTGCCTGTGTGACCTTGGATAGGTCAGTTTCTCAGTTTGCTTATGTTTTTATCTGTAAAATAAAAATAACAACACTCATCTCAAAGGTTGGTCTGAGAATTAAGAAACTACTTGTGAAACTCTTAGAATTGCCCTTGACCAAGGGCCCAAGTTTGACACAACTAGAAACTCTCCTAAGTTTCCTTGTCCACCACTTTGCATTGTAGATCACTCTTGTTTATCCAGTTTATAGTTCTCAAAGAAGGCACAATTTTCTCAGACTCTCAACATATAGTTTTACACTTAGATGCCAAAGATCATCATCTGTCAACTGATAACCACATCTGTCTTTACTATAACAGTATAATTACTTCAAACTTATCATCCTGAAACTTTGAGCTTGCATATTTCATTTATTTGTATAACATCTGGATGAAGCTCCATTTCGATATTCAAAAGAAAATGAGGTAGAAAATGGAAATGGTATGGAGTATGTTCACATGGAATTAATATAATGCAAATGGAGAAACCACGGAGGATGCCAAGCCTGGCGTATCTTTAGCCTCAGCTGGACATTCATTGAATTTAAGCTGACCACAGTACATTAATTTTAAGAACAAAATTCAGGCACACAAAAAAACTCTAAACATATCATATGTCTATGGGGTTTATATCAATTAGCTGAATAATGGAGTAATTCTACGAAGCAGCCCAGCTGCTAAGACTTCCTCGTTAAGGTTCTCTACACTCAGTGCCCTCCACTGTTAAGCTCTTTGTAACTGTATACTAACATAAATAGTTCTAGAGAGTGCATCTACTGCAAGTTATTTTAGAGATCATGAGACCCAGAAGTTGTCTTGTGTTTCCATAAATCTTGCATTCCTTGGGGTTTCCTTGACCCTAACTGCCTATATTAGGCCCACTGCCTGATGTCTCATTCAGAAAAAGTCTCACTCGCTACTTCTCCACACCATAACATTGAAAACTAAAGTTTCACTTGAGTTTTGGTGGGGACAAACTATATCCAAGCCATATCATCCTCACACACCAGACTATGAACAGCTTGAAGAAAACATCGTGTCATACATAAAACAATTAGTAGCATCCTTGACACATACTAGCTATTCACTTGATGATGAGGAAAAGAAGAAAGCATTTTTTTCTATTTCAAGTATATAGACAGTGAATTATATATGCTGTATTTTTATATATACATCATGCATATTTTATCTTATTTATATAAGACATAAAGTGATTGAGAGAAAATATTTGATGGTCCCTTCTATTTCTTTAAGTAACTGATATTCTAGCAAGGTATGCAAATTTATACACAAATGCAAGATACAACCAGGTCCCATGGCACAAGTCAGTAATCCCAGCATTGTGGGAGTCTGAGTCAGGATAATAGCAAGTTGAGCAAGTTGGAGCCTAGCCTGGGCCTGGGCATCATGCTCATTTAGTGAATTAATAAAAGAAATTATATATATATATATATATATATATATATATATATATATATATTCCCCAATTTCTTACATAAAAAATACAAAAAGTTGTGTGAATGATTGATCTAAGTGAGATTCAACTATAGAATTTCTTTTTACTCTATATTTAGCCTCATATGTAATGATATATTTAGTTTTTTGTGTGCTTGAATTTTGTTCTTAAAATTAATGTACTGTGGTCAGCTTAAGTTCAATGAATGTCCAGCTGATCGAAGGGAATATTTATTTCCATTCTTTTGAGAGAACTACATACTGCTTTCCTGAGTGGTTGTATGAATTTACATTCCCACCAGCAGTTTAGAAATGTAAGAATGTCAGAGAAACTTTGGGAAGAGATTTGGGGCATTAGTGTGAAATTTGAAGGTAATTTCCTTTCCAAAAGCTTTTTCACTGATGCCAACAATCACAGGGCTCATAGAATATTTCTTCCCATGTAAACATTTTAAAAATGCAATCACTTTTTCTAAGGCTTTATTTTAAAACTTTACTTTAAAGTTACCAGGCAAAGATATATATTATAAAGCACTGTGACTTACTACATTTATAATCAAATGAACAAAATATTCATTCTTTGATGTATATCAATTTAATTTCTTACAGTTTCCACTGCATTATTAGCTACAAGTGGTTCACACACCATACTGAATTTGATTATTATCATGTTTTATCTTTTTTAACAAGTGGGAAAAATATTCCTATTATACAATATACAGTATTTAGCTAAAAGGTCTTACATTTTAAGAAAACTATTGATTTTCTCTAAACCACTGAAAGATTATTTTAAAGAAATAACACACAAGTCCTGGAACTGAATAAGTAGATTTAATGAAGGCAGAGACTTTGGATTACAAACACTAGTGGGTTTATTTTCCTGTCATAGTGGGTTTATCTTAATCATAACTACTCTATTCCTTAATAATTATGATCATGTTTGGCAAAGTTGTACTACTTTTATATAACTTTATAGTATCCAATTTCATTTTTTAAACATGCACTGGAAATGTAATACTTTTATCTTTTATGACAAGACTTAGCTCAGTCTGAAATAATCACTGTATTAACATTTTACCCATTCTAATAGCTCACTTTATTATTGCAGAAACAGCAAGCATCTTCAGCTTGTCATTAATTCCTACTGCTTTAATTACCAAAAAATATGCAATGGAAAGCTTTTGTGGATAATAGTACTGTAAACATAATCTCATGCAAAGATATGAAAATAAAATAGTTGTTTTTTTCTACATCAACAGTCCAGTAAAAAACATTTTCTGGCAAAAAGTTGAAGGCTGTTAAAATATAATAGCTCTCTCTGAATTTCGTCACAAAGAAAGGCCGCATGGAAATACATATTATTTTTCTACTGTTTAGAAACACATGAAGGCTGCATTCAAATCCGACATTCTTATAAAATTGTTCTACATCCATTAGTACTTAAAACAGGGTTTTAAAAATTTATCTCCAAACAAACTTGGTTCAAGTGTCTTCATATTTTAATCATATGTAAATGCCTGCAGGAGGAGTGTAAAGAGAGCCAAAGTATTTGAACCTTAAAGTGAAATACTGCACAAAATTTACCTAGAATAAGAGAACTCAACTTTGACTTTAGCAATTAATAGAATGTTTAAACTGAAGCTTTCATAAAACTATAAAATTAATATCTAGGATATATGCTTAAGAAGAATATGGATAAAGTTTGATAATTCAAGAGGAATTTCATAGAATATTCTATTTCATCAGCTATAGTTATTATTAGTTTTCTTCTAAACAAGAACAAATAACCTATGAAACTGTTCTGAATTATCAGGCCCCTTTAAATCTCACTAAAAGACTATTAAATATTAATTTTGAGAAAAATGCACAATTACTTAAAATCACATAAGGTGACAGGAAAAATTATTTGCAGGTTCCTCCACTCAGCAACCCCCACCACTGTATGCACGTGTTGACACGTGCATGCACACACACACAGAAACAAAGCGCCCAAAAGCACACACATGAGGGATTTTGCACAAAGATACAAAGGCCCACATGCACATGGGCGTGGAGTATGATTTCAGAATGGAGAAACCAGCAATGTTTCTTAACAAAAATTACATTTTGAAGGCCCACGAATCCTAGAGTAGTTTTAGTAGAGCTATAAACACATAAAATTCATTTACTTTTTTTAAAGATTACAATATTATTAGACAACTTTTAACGTTTAAGTGTGCATATCCATTATGTTCTCATGTTCTACCAATAAAGAAGATCAATTAATAGGCCTGTGAATCTCTATTTACACCTTTAGTGTCAGTTGTACTCATTTTCACAAACTAAACTTTATGTCTAGGAACACCATTGCTACGTGTCACTGTACTTCCTACATGTGTTTTGATAAATATTTATAGTTTTTAATAATGTGGTAATATGCCAAGACATTTTGCGGATATACACAAAATTTCCTTTTAAGTTACATGTTTTACCTTATTGCTCTATTTTCCAATACTTTGGATTGTACAATATTACTAACAAGACACTGAAATAAGATGTTTCTTCAAGGACTTTACTGTTTTATCAAATCTATCATTTTGCATTTGACAACAAATCCAGATTCAACATCGAGTTTTATACACTAACATTTTCAGTTAATGCATAGAATTTTATTAAATTAGAAAGTGGTTATTCATCATAATATAATCATAAACTGAGCTCTAACTCATGAATTAGTTAATTGTTCTTTTCTGCTGAGGACAGTAGCTTATATTCACTTTGAAAACTGAACAGACATAGTTCATATGCAATTTAGATTAAATCTCAGTATGAAATAGGAAGCTCACATACCATCTGTGAAGAAATAGCCTCATCCCTAATTAATATGTAGCATGTATTATAGCCCATTTCATTACTGAAGACAAGTTATAAAACAGAAAGTTGGGTTTAATAAAAGAAAGCTAAATTAATGGGAATGAAAAATTACCTGCAGGAATATTGTAGATATTGGCTTTGGCTAAGGAAAGATAACTTGATTTCCTTTATGCTAGAGGCCTGAATATAAGTATGCTTAGAGAAAAATAGGAACGCGTCTCTACAGGCTGACTCTGGACCTGGTTACCATTCAAAAGTTTGTGCTGAGAATCTACTATAGTGTAGCCATGGTAACAGAACAGCAAGGGTTTATACAATAGTTATACAGAACTTGCTAAGGGAAGGGCACTGACTTAAATCCTTTTTCCAACCCCACGAAGTGCAATATTATCACTCCTATTTCACAGATAACAAAAACAGTAGCTCATAGTAGTTAAGTAGCTTTCTCAAAGACATGTAGCAAACAACAGGTCTGGCATTTCAACTGAGTTAATCTGATTTCCAGAGCAGGGAATACTACGTACAAAACTGTGTTTGAGAGATTCCAGAATTTGGTAATTGTGTAAGAACACCCAGGGTGCTGCCCAGAAGGACAAAATCAAACAAACAAACAAACAAACAAACAAACAAAAAATGGAGACCTTGACATGAGATACTGTCAGTGGAGTGTGAGGAGGTGAACACACAGGATGGCAGAGGCCACACTCAAGCCTTTTGATTTTTATCTTCAGGGCAGTAGTAGTCATGAGGTTGCTTTACATGGGAAATAACACAGCGGATTATATGGAACATTTCTGTAGCTTTGGTGTGTAACCACTATTTAGATAGAGAGGGTAAAATTGAAATCAAGATTAAGTGCCTATTTCATAGTCACTATGAGAGACAGCACAGCCCAGGTGAAGAGGCACTACTGTGGTGGTAAGGATGGAGAGGAAAGATTGATTAAACAGCAATTTAAGAGCTAGTAGCAACAGCACTTAAGGTTAGATAAAACAGGAGCATGAGAGAAAGAGGAGTTAAGGATGGCTTCTAATATTTAGGTAGTGCTACTTCACTGGATGATGAAATATGCAGACTAGTTTTTTATTTTGTTGCAGATTCTGATTAAATATGATCTACTCAAGTGTTGGAACTAAAATACCACCTACCTCTGTGTAACTTTCTAACCCTTATTCTGAAGTAATTAACACACACACACACACACACACACACACACACACACTCACACACACACACACACAGACATATTCTTATATATGAACATAAAATATGTTTTATTTGAGGCAGGGTCCAGGCTGGTCCTGAACTAATTATATAGCCCACCCTAGCCTCAAACACATGACAATTCTCCTGATCCAGCCTCCCAAGGGCTGGGATTATGGGTGTGTACCACTTGACAATATTTAAGCCTTCTGCTTATGTATCTGTTTACTGTCTCTTTTGGTGACTCCAATGAAAGCACAAGGAAACCATTGAGTTTAAAAATCACAACGGTTGGCAATGCTGAAGCTGGAAAGATACTGTAGAGAGAGGATGGGAGAGATGCTACTGGGACTGTCGGGACTGATATTTCTGAAAGTTATTAGCAGGTTTTTATTTTTTGCTTGTGTGTGTGTGTGTGTGTGTGTGTGTGTGTGTGTGTGTGTGTGTGCGTTACATTGGGGATAAAACCCGAGGCCTTTACACTGAACTACATCTCCAGCCCAGTTTTAGTTTGATTTTAAGACATGGTCTTATCAAATCACTAAATTGTCCAGGCTGGATTCAAACTTGGAACTCAACTACCTCAGCCTTCCAGAGTACTGGAATTAAAGGCTTGTGCCACCAGACCCAGCTTACTGATAATGGTGATAAAACTTTTACCTACATGTTAGGTCTAGAACACAGACTACTGTGGTTTATATAGAGTACTGGAGATGAAAAAGAGGCAACAATAGATATAAATTATATATTATTATTTTTATGGAGTTAGGAAGGGGGAAGGAAATTTGCAGAGATGTGAAAAGAAATATTATGTAAGAACTACTGCAGAATCCAGAGATGATTTCTAGATGGTAATCATAAGAATATAATCAACAGTCTAGCAAATAAAGAAATATTCCCAAGTGAGTGGAAAAGTGATGGGACATATTGCTACTCAGCATGAACTACTCAAGCCTCTACAAAGTGTCCAGTCTCAAAACGAGATTTAGCAAGAACCTTCTTTTTTTCCATTTTATTGCTATGTATTAGTGCAAAATTTAAGGTTTACAATGAAGTTGAGGATTTTGTGCACATACGTATCTTGTCAAGGTGACAAAGACTTTCCCATTCTCTTTTTGTCCCTCCCCCTACCCACCCCTCCCTTCTTAATAGCTTAATAAGTAGTAGTTCTTAGTGTCTAGCTTAGCTTCCAGACAAATAATGAGTACTCAATAGGCTACAGATATTCGAACTGTAAAGTTATCAGAAGCAACATAGTATTTGTAGAGTTGGCTTGTTTTGACACATCATTGCTGTTATAGTTCATTGAAATATAGTGATTTTTTAGGAAATTTATTTTTCACACAGACTTATGTTTAAGCAACATTCCTCTCAAAAAAACAGCTTTACTTTCTTATATTCAATACTAACACACATGATTTTACATAATTCAAAGATGAGCAAATATAATTTAACCTAAGAAGGACTTCAGCCTTTGGCTTATATGTTCGGTAATTTGCATTAAAAAGTCTAAATAAGCCTTGTTTCTTCCCATTTTCTTAATAAACAGAGAAAAAACAATGTGTGCCCTTTTTATCTATTTTATGCCCTTTAAAGCAACTAAATATTGACTCACACAAAAATTAAGACAGGAAGTTGTTCTATTACCAACTCCTTAGCTTCTATTTATATTATTATAATTTTGGTAAAACTAAATCATGATAGACATTACCATCTACTCTTTTGAAAATCCTCAGACGCTATAGATTTTCCAGTATACAACCATAATTATTTCCAAGGACATCATATTGATAGAGAATTTTATTGGGTTTTACCAAAGATGATGTTATCTGCAGTCATGTTAAATAACACAATGTTTCTAATACTAGTTTATTAATGTCAAACAATTGACATGAACATGAAATTGTACTGTGCTATATGACTTCATAAAAATAATAAATGATTAAATATGTCTGTCAAAGTGTTTTAATTTCATTACAAAAATGACACTGAAAACTGAATTACTTCCATTTTTAATATCTTTTCCCAGTACCAGATTGTAAGGAGAAAACTTGTTGCCTATCTTCTCAATAATTGCTGTCCCTTTATTAATTGTCACACATGCCTTTTCATTCAAAGTACTAGGTAACGGTTTTAGCAATGAAATGGTAACTCTTCAAGAAACGGGGAAATTAACATTTGATTAAATTTAAAAAATTCATATTGCTCTCATTTAATAAGATTATAATTAAATTCCTGTCTTTAAGGTCTCTGAAGTCCTGAGCTCATTTTTAATGTGTAATAAAAATACGAAAAAAGTAGATACTACTCAGGGCCACTGTATAACACAACTCCAGAGAGCTTTTCACAGTAAAATTTTTAGTTTATTCAATTTCACCGTGTTTATCATTCCACTTCAAATCTCCCTGCTATCCTTGTGCACCCCAGAACTCTTAATATTACTGAAAAGAGAGAAGAAGAAAATAGAGCAGCAGTAAGAATTAATAAGGAATACAATGTAGTTTTGATTATATTCAGAAGACATATCTCCAAACAAAAATTTCTAATGCTTTTCTAAGTTTATTTGGTAGCATAAGAGTGCTCTGGATCTGAACTCCATAGACAAATGTAAATCAGTACTATTATCTCATTCACAAGGATAGAGCAAAGAAGACGACATGATCCCAGCACGACAGGTGTACTTTGTATGGGATCAGATTAAATAACATAAAAAGTGTCTGTGGCAACTAAGTCATCTGTTCAGTTGTTATTTTGTAGAATTGTTTATGTATGCTAAAGCACATATACCTCTCATTTCATGAAGGACTCTCTAGAGCACTGCTTCAGAGAATGGTCTAGGTAAAAAGAAAGCAAACAAAAACTCCCAAAAAATCAACCAATCAAACAATCAAAAAAAAAAAAAAACCTAAATCACTGTAACTCAACAGAAGTAGAAGTAATAAAAATGCATAAAGTCTATATATTGCCACTAGCGGAGAAAGTCTAATAATCAACCCGCCATACAGATTCTTATTTTCGTTAGTGTCCGAATGTCTTCAGTTCTCTAGAATAACAGTGATAATGGTAGTGGATGGCCCATCTTCTTTAAGTGACAAAATACAACCTATCAGCCTTTTTTGATGGAGTTAACTTTATGGGGCTTAATATTAGAATAAATCCAGCCTTTTCTTTCGACATTGACACATTTCATTAAAATTTTTTGTTCACTCTTTATGTGAGGTATTTCCCTTTAAATCTATTTGTAAACTTAGAATACTTACATTGAGAATATAAAATATGTTTAAATATGGATTTATAAATAAAAGCTCAGAGACATCAAAAAGAATGCTGTATTTAAGGCCTTACAAAATTGAAAACAAAGACAATTCATTCTAAATTTGTGGATTTTCTACCTTCATGCTTCGTAATTTTTAGGTATTATTTTGAACGTGGTATTAAGAAAATCAGATACCCGATTGTACTGATACTCAAAGATTTCAAATGTTGAGATTATAGAATAGTAGAGTAGATGCGTTTTTTTCTTAGCGGTTTAAAGATTTTTAAGGTGATGCAAGTGAAAGCAGGAAACCAGCATTTTAAAGAAGTGCATTGGCAAGCGAAAGCAACAGTGGCTGTCAGTGGGGTGGTTATTAGTTTAATGTTTTACCTCCCATCTCCAGCTCTCTTTTTAACAGGGATCATTGTAATTGATGTTTTTCGGTGTTTGGAAGAGAGACCCGCGAGAGCTCCATTAGCCTTCTTGGGACAACGGGCATAGGTAATAACTTCTCTTATTAGGCAAACAAAGACTGGCCAACTATCCTTTGGCTTGTTAGTGCCTTCCCGCCAGGATGGCTCTGCCTTCCCTCTGGCTGGCTGGCTGGCTGGCTGGCTGGCCGGCACACAGGATGTGCTGTCAATATTGCCTGGTGAGTTTTTAAACCATTTCCTAAATAAAACGCTTTGACGTTCTATGAACATTCTCCTGCTGA